>PVLC010001352.1:60703-146745 GCA_004027655.1 Graphiurus murinus
CTCCAGTACCACAAAAAAAAAAAAAAAAGAATGAAAACAGGCAATAATCAAGAAATACACACATTGACTGAGTGTGCACATCACCGAGATGACTACTAATTTAGAAATGCACTTCTGGCAGCTCGTTTTCTCCTGCTGTTTCCAGGCACAGTACCAGCAAGAAATTAATTGCCTAGGAGAAGGAGGGGGGAAAATGTAAGTAAAACAAAATCAGATAAACTTCTCTCTAAAAATAATAACACGTATGGATTTTTAAAAAACATTTTAAGGTCGCCCTGTTAATGGAGCAGTCAAGAGCACTTCAGCTGTCAGAGACCAAAGTCGATGCGCCAGGCGCACTAGCAGTAGCCTCTCCTCGCTGGTGGTTTCCGTGATGTATGCACACTTCCGCTTGTGATGAAGTTTCTGATTAATGTTCGGTTAATCTTTCTTCTCGCTAATAGACCAAAATATTTCTCATCAAGGAATAAATGATCAGACGACTGATACAAGTGGCTTTTGAGAAGTCCATTTATAATGTAGCACCTTCAGCAAGAAATTCATGATTAAAGAAAAAGAAAAGAAAACCTAATATTGATGGTATTTAGACTTGTGCAACTTTCTCCCATTCCTTCTCTTGGATTTTTTTTTAGGTGGTGAAATTGGACAAGAAAAGAAGAGAACGAATGTAAAGTAGTATTTTGGGGGAGTTTACAAAGTGCCTGACCCCATACTGAAAGCCAAATTGCATACTATCTCATTTAATTCCCATAGCAATATTTTACCATAAGCATCATTACCCCTATTTATCTGATGACTAAAGTGAGTATTACTGATATAGACCAAAGTCAACAGTTTCAAACTCTGATCCCTCTGACCATAAAACCAATGCTGCTACCATCCCATGGTATTGAACATCTATATATTGGGCATAAAGAAAACATGTCATTCTATCATTTGGAGATGCTAATTGTAGACTGGTTCCTATTAAAAAAAAAAAACTACACTTAAAAAAAACAGGTGTGGTGGTACATGCTTGCAATCCTAGTACTTGGGAGGCTGAGACAGGAAGATCACAGGTTTATGGCCAGCCTCAGTAACTTGTGAGGTCCTCCACAACTTAGTGAGATCCTATTTCAAAATAAGGAATAAAAAATTGGGCTGGGGGTGGAGCTCAGAGGTAGAATGCCCCTGGGTTCAATCCCTAGTAACACAAAAATAAAACAAAACAAAACAAAATAAAAAAAACTACACTCTGTTTACTTGGTGGCTGAATAAAGATTTCTGAGCACTCATAATGATATTTTAAATAAAATTATCAGCCAAAGAGACAGAGGTGTCATCAGCCAGGTCAGAAGTTTTTAACTTATTGGAACAACATTGGTATTAAATAGATGCCTTGGAAAACTACTGAATGTGCCCATTTCATTTCATAATGAGACGCAGTCACTAAGGCTTGGCCAGCTAATGCAGGCACTGATAGTTGATCTTAAGGCTCCTGGGAGCCAAGGTGTGGGAATGCCTTGAGAAGTGGCCAGCCCAGATTTGAGAAGGTTGTATTGAGCCTTGAGATAGTGACAAGAATACTGTAATGACCCAGGACTGAGGGGTGTAAATTTTAGGTCTCTTATTTGTGTTGAGATTTTAGACATGGTATCTAACTTCTCTGTGTTTTGTTTCCTTGTCTCTTAAATAAAATCTTGTATTAACTGTCTCCATGTTTCCCTGCAGACCATTTTATGTTTTGAAGTTTGTCTTCAAAAAAGTAGAACTAAGAGAGAGTTTAGAGTTGGAGCAAGACTACACTGAAGTTCAGAATTGCATTACAACAAAGAAAAACACTCAGCAAAAATTCCCATTGCTCCAGGCCAAGGAGTCAAAGCAAAGAGGATAGCAGTAGGACACACCAGCAATAAGAAGGACATTGATAAGGTCTACTAATTTATAATCCCAGCCTTTCTTCCTCGTCAGAAGAAAAGAAACCAATCTTTGCCAACCTGAGGATGTCAAGTGGAAGTCATGAGTATACTTGGCTAGAAGGAGGCATTCAGGAAGAAAACTGGCTAACCAACTTCTGCATACGAACACACTGCTTTTAGTGTTTCTAAATACAATTTTGATGAGCATTTCCTAGCACTTAGTTTTGGTATCAGTTCTGTTAGCAATTTCCATATTCTTAAAGGAACAGAAGTAAAGAAATCAATAAACCACAGAGACATTTTAATAACATCTTTCTAAGAAAGGAATGTGGGTCCTTAGGTTTTTCCCGGAGGGAGATTTGTTTAATAGACTCACAGTAATAATGGCTTGATTCATGAAGAATTCTTTTTTAATTTAAGCTACACTTTAAATCAGTTTTTCCTAATAGCTAACACCCTCACTTGAGCAACTTTAAATAACACAGCCCAGCCAAGTGATTTTTCTTAAAAAGTGGTTTTTATTTATTTTACAATTGCAAAGAGAATGGGTAGGTAACTTAGGGGGTTTCTTTGAGTTAGTGTAATACTAACTGCCTTCAATTTAAAGTGGGATAGTTCTTATAATATGCATTTTATTCTTTTTATGATTTTTATTAGTGCATCTCAATTATACATCAGAGTGAGTTTCAATGTTATACAAATATACATGTACAAGAACACAGGTGTACTTCCCCCGGCATCCCACTCTACTATAGTCTCTTCCCTCCCCATACATGACAGTGAAACTGGTAGTAATACTTCTATATTGCCAAAGCATTATTTGAACTATTATTTTACCTATGAGAATAAATTGGGCATGTGTGCATATTAGCCCATATTTATATGTATCTAATATAGACAGCATATATTTTACATATGTGTGTGTATATATTTGCATCTATATGTTTCAGTGTTTAAGAGTAAAACGAAGTTCTTGGTTCTCAGTGCTACTCATAAATAAATATATATGAAGCCGGGCGTGGTGGTGCACGCTTGTAATCCCAGCATTCAGGAGGCTGAGACCGGAGGATCCAGGTTCGCAGCCAGCCTCAGCTACCTAGTGAGGCACTCCGCAACTTAGTGAGACTCGGTTTCAAAATAAAGAATAAAAAATAGGGCTGGGGGTGTAGCTTGGAGGTAGAATGCCCCTGAGTTCAATCCCCAGTACCGCAAAAATAAATAAATAAATAAATAAGAGCATTGATTTTGTTAGGAATTAACTCTTAATAACTCAAGTATTAAGAATAAATTGGTTAAACTATTATTCAACCTTACCATAAATACTATGTAGCTATTCAAAATACAGAGGTGGATTTATATGTACAGACATTAAAAGACAACCCATATTTATTGTAAAGTGACCCAGGCATCACAGCACAGTGCTGTATTGTGTTCCTGTGTTAATACATGTATGGAAGAGAGGTGTATTAACATCTATAGGTCACACTGCTGTTAGTGGACTGGGCATGATGGTGCACACCTGTAAACCTAGTATGTGGGAGGCCGAGACAGGAGGATTGCAGGTTTGAGAACAGCCTCACCAATGTAGCAAGACTCTCATCAACCTAGTGAGACCCTGTATCAAAACAAAAAAATAAAAAGGGCTGGGGGTGTGGCTCAGAGGAAGAATGCCCCAGAATTCAATCCCCAGTACCACTGAATAAGTAACTAATTAGCTAAATAAATAAATAAATATAAATAAATAGTGTTGTTAGTGATTCACTCTAGGGATAGGACTTTTATTATTCCATATATTTTCTGTTTTGTGCAAATTGGATGCATCTTTACATTAATATCATAGTTAGAAAATTTTTCAAAGGAAAAATAAGGTACAAGCAAGCTGCCATAGACCTGTATGATTCTCTCTCATTGCTATAATCTAGACTAAGCATTAGGGCATAGTTTGGCAGTGTGCCATTAGGTGTCCAATACATGCTTCCTTTATAGTAATCAATATGATGATGATGATGATTATGGAGACAATTGATGATCTTAACTTTTAAAAACCTATGTTGAACATATTCTTTTAGAGGGAAGTCAGGATAGAAAGTTCTCTCAATGGAACCTTGTATATATTTAAAGCTTCAGCAGTACCAAATATTTTGGGACCCATAACTCAAACCAACATATTCTTCAGTTTATTGATGAATACAAGGAAAGGGGTAGAAGAGATCTTGGAATCTTGTATGACCATTTGGAATGAGATTTGTTTTGTTTTGTTTTGTTTTGTTTTGGTACTAGTGATCAAACCCAGGGGTGTTCTACATTTGAGCTAAACCCCTAGCCCTATTTTATTTTTTATTTTGATTCAGAGTCTCACTAAGTTGCTGACGGCCTTGTTAAGTTGCTGAGGCTGGCCTTGAAACTGCAATCCTCCTGTGTCAGCCTCCCAAGTACTGGGATGACAGGTGTGCGCCATCATGTCCCACTAAATGAGATTCTATTTAATCAAACAACCTCTTTCTATTGTGTTTCAAGTTCAACTGATATGTGTTAACTGCTTCCGGGCACTGTGCTAGACACTTTGAATCATTAAATGCTTGCTGTTTTTGTTGTTCATAATGTATACCACAAACAGAAAGGAACACAACGTATTAAAACTCCAGCCTGGAAACCAAGAAACCTAAACTCTTACACTTATATCCACGTCTGACAGTCAAGCTGTGTGATTTTGACCAACCCACTTCCTCTCTGTGTTTCAATTCCGTTGTTAGAGTCCCTTTTGCGCACCTTTTCTTCCACTGAGAGACTCTACTTCCTTCCACAAATAACGAGTCTGACCTGCCTGTTGTTGGTGACTGCATCTCCTGCTTCTAGCATGTTTTCTCTGCATAGATGCTATTTAACAAATACTGTTCAGCAGGCACCAGTTCCTTAGTGGTGTTCTCTGTGGTTTCAAATAGATGGCTGTCACTTTAGCATAACTTGGAGTTAAACTGAAAGAGCAGAGAATAAAGAGCAGGTTCTGTTTCTTGGACGAGAAAACTTCCTTGCCTCCAAACTAAAACTGAATAAACAAAACCAACACCACCACAAGAAAAGAACCCCTGGGCAAGCCACCCCGAGTCTCATTACCCCTCAGAATCCTCCTTGCAAGCGCTGCGGAGTGCCTGCTGGGAGGACACTGCACACAAAGCACAGTCCGCTCATGGAGTCCCACTCAGTGCTCAAATAATGGGCCCCCTCCCCCTTCGCATTCCTTTCCCCCTTCTTTCACTGTCGCTGAAGCCTGCCCTATAAATCAGATTTAATTATCTATAAAATTTAGTGTAGAAAAGGATTTACTCATTAAAAATGTTCATCAACTTGCTACCCACGTTCCAGACTAATAGAAGCGGAAAAGGAACACCATGGAAACACCAGACGGGCTGGAGAGATAAGCGAGCTTTGAAATACCTGAACCTCAATTAAATAGCAAGTTCCAGTTGCTGTATTTGCCTTTTAAAATATCATGTCGGAATAAGTAAATGTCACCAAATAATCAACCCGATTCCCCCTCTCTGCCCCCCCCACCCTCCCTCCTTTCTTTCTTTCTTGGTCACTTGTTTCAACAGGTTTTAAAAGATGGGTTTTCTTCATTTACCTCCTTTGCCTGTGGGTTACCCAAGATCTTCTCCCCAGTCCTGTGTGTGTGTGTTTGCAAAATGTCATAATCCTCTCTACAGCCAAACACGACGGCTCCTGTTTAGTCACAGAGTGAGGAGCAGTTAATTAATGAGAGCCAAGGGAGTCAGCAAGGAAACATCGGAGAAAAACCATAGCCAGTGGAGGGGCAGAGGGGACATGTCTGAAGTTAGTCCAAGATAAATCTTCGGTCCTTAGAGAAAGCCCATAGTAGAGGATGCTGGCTGCCAACTAAGTTGGATTTGGGGGCGGGGTAGGGGGAGGATTGCTTGTTCTTTGTTTGTTTGTTAAAGTGGTAGAGTGAGGGCTGTTGGAGAAAATGTTAAGAGTTACTTGAGTAAGGCAAAGCTCCTGTCTAAAATTGCATTGCACATCAATTTCCAGGAAAGTCTTCATTTGGGAAAAGGCAAAGATCTAAAACTTTTTCTCCTCTTCCAGTACATGAGGGGATTTTTGTCGTGACTTTCCTAAAAATCTCACTGTGCCAAGAAAGCAAGTGCCCACAGGAGTGGGAGGGAAGACACATGGAATGGCAGCAAGGAAACCTGCCTAGAGGAGCCAGCTTTCCCTTCTGTCCCCTCGCTTCCTTCCAGGGACTCGTCTCCCCTTGACAACGCCTGCCTCCTGTCATTTCATCCCAACTCTATGCCCAACAGTGGAGATGTGGATTTTCTTTTTAAAGAAAGATGCCTAGAGAGAAAAATAGACAATGAGCAGCCTGTAGAAACGGTAGAAGAGCTTGTTGGTATGGTTCTCAGAGGTTTTAAGCACTAGTGGTAAGGCTCATTTTTTTTCTAGATATTTGTTTAATTTCACTTTGTACATTCTTTTTTTTTTTTTTTATGTCCCCAGTGTATGTCTTCTTTTGTTGTTTGCCCCTAAGATCTCTTGCTAAGCCTTTCATTCTGTGATCATCTAATGGCATGGACTCATGAAAACTCACCCAATGGAGGGTGTAGAAGGTTTTCACTAAGTTTTAGAAAATCAGGGTGCTCCAGCTAACATCTATTCAATAGGATATTTGTGTTCTCAGCTCACATCGGATCTTTGAAGATTCATGCCCTTGATCATCATAGAATTCTAAGAAGATTCTACAGTCACACCACCCAGAGAGATGATCTGACCAAATAAGGAGACTTGGTCTTGGTCCAGTATTTGCCTCAGGAGACTGTGGGGTCAAAAAATAAAAAATATGATAGGTTGTGTTTTGAGATGCTTTCTGTCCCTCTAAGCACATTGTTTTCCTATTGTACTGTATCTTTTTACATATATGGCTCAGCTAGACTGAGCAACTGATAGACAATCTTGTCTTCTTATCATCACCAATGTCTAAGACAGTACCTAGCACTTGGAGGGATTATAGTAGTTTGAAATGACTTAATGAACAATTAGCCCTTTTGATGTAAGAGCTACAAAACCATCCAATTCAGATGCAACATCTAAAATTTTTTGAACCCATAGCGTTTTCACCTTCTGTGTTCACCCAGTTACTTATGGTTCAATGGCCCTGGAATTTTCCAATAATGCAGAGTTATCTATCTGTTGCTATTCCTATTTTGTCCTTCTCCTTGCTCCTGTCCCAAATAACCATGAAAATACACCTACTCAAATCACTGTACTGTCAGTAAAGTCTTTGGATGTCATTCAAATAAATATCTACTGAATCTGAAACTCTGAGCTGCTCGGCTTTTGCTGGTAGTGTGAGTGCTGGATTGGGAGAGGGGACACAGCAAAAAGTTGCAAGTGAGAGAGAGGAAGAGCAGAACCAAAAAGAGAAGGGAAAGCCTTGTTTTTCATGCAACACTATTTACCATTTACTTACTCTAGACCAGGTATTGAGCTATGTTCGTGAAAAACAAAGCTCAAAAAAAATTGTACTTGTTCTCAAAGAGTTAAAAATCTGGTGAGGACATGGCAGCCTTACTGATTTCACTGCCCTGAAAATCATCCCACATAAGTGGTTGTTAGGCCTCGGGCTGTTCTAGTGTTGGGAGTAACTGATAATGGATAAAATCTCCCAGAGCTTGAGCCATGAGCTTGATTATCAGTTATGCATTGTTGAACACTAAGATCATTCTTCCATGCCAATAGGCTTGCTGCCACTGCCCAAGTGAATAGCAAATATACTCCTTAGACAATGAGAAATCTAATGAAATCTAATATATGCAATAGGCAGCCACCATTGTCTTTCCAAATTACACAAATATGGCAGCTGACAGTCATAGGCAGAGAAGACTTACACCTCCATTGAGTGACTGAAGGAGCCCCAAAGCCAACTTTGTACTAGAAATAGTCACCTCAAACCAACCAGAAAGTTGTCATGTCCCTCTTGGAAAGGAGCACTCACCAGATTAAGTCATCTCATGCCTGGAAAGAAAAACATCTAAGATTTGATCTTTATTTAACTGATCCATTATCCTCTCTTCTCCCATCCATTCCCACATTTGTGTGCAGATAACTCTAAGTCCAAGACTCAGCAGTTGGGTGTTTGGCAGTGATTAATCCTTCATGAAGAAAAAACATCTATTCTATTTGTTTGTTTGCTTGTTTTATCTTTTCAGATGGCTTATAGGTCACTCAGAAGGATGTCTTGATTTGGTTGTGGGAACCTGAAAAGAAACTTTCCCCACATTACAATTTTGTAAGGTCCCTATCAATAAGCAATATTCTTCTACTCAAATCTCAACTCTAGTATAGAGCTTTCTAGAATGTCTGCTATAGGCACACACACACAAAAAAAACCCTGTACGACATTTGACAATCTAACCCATGTCATTCTTCCCTCAGTAGCATCCACATTAAGTGGCATCCAGACATTGGTAATGAGGAGACATCTGCATACATGCTGGTTTTGAAACATAAAGCACTGGAGGAATTAGGAGCTGTCAATCATTCTAGCTGTCCTCGGTCCTGTGTTTATTCAGAAATAATTTTCAAGGCTGCAGGTAGGGTTGTTACTAACTGATGAGCAAGTTTGAGCAATGCAAATGAAGAATGATTGATGTTCTTTTAGGTAAGCCTGGGAACCCTTCAACCACTAGAGGCAGCCACAGCTCAGGATGCTGGAAAGTTCCGACCTGGAGAGTGAGTGATGAGTGTCTTGTGATGTCTGCTGACAACAAGAAGCTGTGACAAGTGAAGAGGAGTTCTCTTGGCACAAGTCCTACATCTCTACATGAACAATTTAAAAGTCCTGGTGTTCTGATCTCATCTATGGGAGAAACTCCAGTCAACATCTTGTTTACTTTTCTGGTAGAAGAGACCACCATAAAAGAAAATACACAGTAATTGCAAAGAATCCTTGTTAACTTACTATTTGATTTGTAATTTCAAATCTAAATGTTTAATTCAGAATATTTTCCATCCTGTCGTATTAGTTGTTAGAATAAAGGATAGGAATGATGGGAAAAATTAAATGTACTAGAATCTAGTAGTGTGGCTCTTGCCTTGAATTCATGTCATAAAACCAACAACCCTACAATATTCCCCACAGTCAGCTCTCCTGATCCCTGATCCCAGGTTTCAGAATGCCAACACAATACAAATCTGTACCTCCTAGCAAATGCAGTCAATTTTTTGGTTATCATCCATGGACAAGCTAGCTCACAAGCTATAGCAACACTTCATCATTGCTCTTCTCGAACTCCCTAGCAAGGCCGCCACTCATCCTTACATGTGGTAGCTGCATGTGAGTATACATTTAGTAACCTTCGGGTGGAGGGGGGCGGGTTCTGTGCTGGGCATGGTGCCGGCTCCAAAGATACAATGGCGGAAAAGATAAAATACTCCTCTCTCCAAAGGAGCTCTCTCTCCAGCAAAAGACAGAGACACTGAATGTAAAATATGTATTTTCAAGAAATGTAATGGGAGGTAAGTTGCCCAGTGTTATGAAAGGTGCCTAAACGTGTCATGGTCAGCCTCTCTGGGGTTGAAAATTAAAGAGGAAAAGGCCAGGCTAACGACAGGAGTGAGTAAGTGGGAAAATGTCCTGGGCAGAGAGAATAGCATATGCTAAGGCCCTGGGGCAGATTAGAAGAAGGTAACATTACATCAATGAGGTCATTTTTGTTATACAACAGATTCAACAAATACCTTCTTTTCCTTAAAGGTTAAAACCGCTAAATTGGTTACAAACAAGAATATTTTCTTATTTGTATTTCTATACAAATAAGTCTTGACCACTCTTGCTTATTCTGGATTCTCAATCACCAGTGTCTTTGGACTCCTTTCTCTGGCCTTATCCTCATTATTTCAAAACTTTCTATATCATTGTCAGTAATACTGATACTGAGAAAGACTATGTATTGGATGTTAGTTTGTGATTCATACTTATGATTTTTGCTGTAGAAGAGCCTCTCTCTCTCTCTCTCTCTCTCTCTCTCTCTTTATCTCTTCTCTCTCTCTCTCTCTTTCCCTATGGAAAAATTAACAGTTTACTTTTTGAAAGTTGGCTATTGTGCAAAACATTGGCCCACCAAGAAGAAGAATGTATTGAGATAGGGCCTTCAGTTAAGGAGAATGGACGATTTTCCATGTGACAACTTATTAACTGACTTTTAACCTGTCTTTGTCATTCTTTTACTCAGGAACTTATAAATGGGTGCCATGACCTGTAAAATTCAGTTGAAACCATAGCTCAACACAGACCCTCTGTTATAGGTAACCCAAATCTCCTCCTCTACCATTCCCCTCCAATGCCAAATTCATCCCCACTTCTAAGCCCTGCCCTCTCAATTCTGCCTGTCTTCTAATTCATCTAAAGTCTCTATTCCTCTGTCTTGTTTCCTATATCCAATTTTTCATTTTACCCTTATTTCATCTCTCATTTTCCTGATATTCCATAGTATCTACTGCCTATACTATACATGCAGCTATTAATTATACCCTCTTGTGTATCAAAAAAATTAAAGAACAATGTATGTACTTCCCCTCCCCCCAACTAAATTGCAGAATACTTGATTACACAGGTAAAGTCTTGCACTCCTTTGAATCTCATCCAATCCCCAGTGAGAACTAGATCTGTAGTGAGCACTCAAAAATAAAAACTTTAAATCCAATTAAAAAATTATTTCGGCATCCAATTTATATGCAGTTACATGATAGGTGCTATCAGAATTTGTAAGGACATATGAATCTCGCTTACTCCTTCTCATCTTTTCAGCCTCAGTTTCCACACACAACCTTTCCCTTGATAGATTCCTAACTCTAAGTACAGATAGGATGCCCCTCCTATGCATTGCCAAAGTATCCTGTTCTTCCCATAGCCTGCCACCTTATGCAAGTCTTTTCCTCCGGGCTGAATGCTCCTTGAGTGACGGAGCCACATTTGATTGAGTCTTCTTTCAGCCCCAATGCCTAGCTGTCCCATGATGGGCATTCAGGAAATGTTTGTTGGATAAATAAATGAAACACTTAAGGAACAATGATCTAATTATTGAAGTAGAAGAAGTGCCTACAAACACACAGACACACACACACACACACACACACACCACCCACATATGATGCATGCATTTACTAAATATATAAGTTCATATTTACTAATGCATATATTTAATTGTTCACCTCTAAGGCTTACTACGAACATACTGCCATTCTGCATTCCTCAGAATGGCAGTTGATAAACTGTAAGGCTGAAAACAGTAATTATTAATTCAACATACCATTAGAAAAAAAAATTGTAACTTTGCCATGGATAAGAACAGATCACAAAACCTAGCCAGGTTCACGCAGCCTTCATTGTTCTGGTCTTTCTGAAAACTCCTTGCTCCTCATTAAATCCACCTCCCAAATGAAACTCATTCACTCTTAAGTCAATACACTCATGAGAATAATTTTCACCCTCATGTTTCTGTGGCTCCAAAGAGTTCTATAAAAACTGAATTAAGATAAAGGAGTTTTATGAGCCACCATACCCTTTTTTTTCCATTTCTAAAGCAGACTGCTTTAGAATCCGGTCTGAAAGCCTCAGTGCCAAATGTAGTTTAAAATGTTTGCAGTGAGAGACTTACATTCTTGAAAACCTCTCCCACCATTTAACTCTGACTCTAAGATACTTCCTTCTTTATACCTGGATTATAGATGTCAATCATTATTGAATGCTCCTTAATACCTTCTAGATATCTATCAGGTGTGGATATCATTTGAAATGTACTAATTCCTACTTCAGGTTGCTAGGACCAGGTACCAGATTGTAGCAGAATAGCAGTTTCTTTATTTGTTCTTTCACTGAACAAATATTTAAGGAGCATCTACTACATGAAAAAAACAAACCTATTTTCTTCTCAAAGTTTCTGCTCCAGAACAGAGAGACAAGCCTAGCATTCCAGTTTCTCTTGGCTTTGCATTTTTTTTCATAGTGGACTAAAGTCTTCAGTATCTAAGATTATGAATTTAAATATGAAGTTTCAGGAACCCAGTGAAATGTCATTATTATTCCTAAATTCCTCTAACTTAATCTCTATTCCAGAAATTTGGAATATCTTTCATGTTACTGTACTATTAGTACATAATTTACATACCTATTTTGTCTACCTGAAGTGACTATAAACTCCTGAAGAACAAGTCCTCATTCCTTTCATGCAAGAGGAAAATGCTTCTATTTTACAGAGGTTTTGTTTGCACTCCCTTTCAGGAGCCATCTTAAAGTCTCCTATGGCAACCAAAATATATCAAGGGCTTATCGTAACTGAAGAAATTTTTCGTGAACCATAAAAATAAGAATGAAGAACTTGATTTCCAACTGATCCTATTCAATCCTGCTCCTGCCCTTTGGACACATTTCAACATTAAATGGAAGCTATGCATTTCAAGAATACCAAAGAAGAATCACCTACAAGAAAATAGACAGTGAGAAGAACTCATAATCCAATGGGAAAAAACTACAGGATTGTGATTGGAGAAATATGTCACCCAGAGATCAACCTCCATACAGTTCATTTGTTTAGTCAGCAAAGCTCAATGCTGGGTGTCAACTAGGAGGAAGAACAGGATGCCTCTGCCCTTGCGATTTACAGTGAGTTTCTATCATGGCTGCACAACCCCAAATGGCGCACGTGGGTGGTGGTAGGAAGGATACAGAGCGAGTGCCCTTGACCTTCAGTACTTTGAGGTTTTAAATTTAACCCATTGAGAAAAGAGTGGTTTTTACTATGACAGCATAGATGATATTGCCAGCAATTCCTTGATTGGGAAATGAATGATCTTGGTTGTAGAGGAAGGACTGAATTATTTATTGTAAATACAGCTATATATCCAAATGGTCCATTTTACTGGTCATTCCGTCTTCTACTGAGAATTATTGAAATGACATTCCTACATACGACTGTTTTAGATTGTATTTTTACTCTGCTCCTGGGAGCCTTAAGATTTTGCAAATGTGACTCCTCATCCCCCGCCCTCCAGGGTCCCTGGGTAATAGCAGGTAGCCTCAGAGAGATGTCCAAGGGTTTCTCTGGTTTTGTCAACCCCTCTTAAACCATAGAAACCCCATTTCATTTTTTCTAGAGTTTAGTATGAAGTGGACTTTTCTCTGGGAAAGGGGAGAGAATTCTGCAGCTTCATATAGTATATAAGCCAGTGACTTAAGATAGGGAAAACAGTGGTATAAGCACATGATTTTTATCTATTTCTGCATGAGATGCATATTGAATTTCAATGATGTGCAGCACTGAATGCAAAGAAAAGTTTTTTTTTTTTTTGGCCTTTACTTATGCAAGTTGGTGTCATGAAGATTACTTCTTTAGTAGGTCACGGTGCTAAGTGATACTGTGGAATAAACATTTAGGAAATGCAAAGCTACTTGTCAAAACAACTTAATATCGTTACTTAGTTTTCTCCAAGAAGATCCAATGGAACTGGACATCACTGTCAAATACTGTTTCCTAGCACCAGAAACAGAGCCCGCATTGAAGTAAAACACATACCAATCTTGACAGGAAGCCTAAATATATAGAGTGTTTATGTAAGATAAAGATGTGTTGGTTTCCAAAGGCAGTTTAAATTGCAGCCAGACTAAGATACCATACTTGATTTTTTTTTTGGCTTTATTGTTTTTAATTGACAGAAAAAATTGTATTATGAGTCACCTACCACATGATGTTTTGAAGAATGTCTATATTGTGGATAGGATAAATCTAACTAACATATGCATTACCTCCATGGCTATCATTTTTCTGGTAAGAACACTTACCATCTACTCTCATAGCATATTTGAGAGTACCATATCTTGTTACTAACTACTGTCACTATATTGTACATTATTTGGATTTTCTCATGCATTTTCACATCCTCCCAGTGCCCACTGTGAACCATTGCTACGGGGAAATTTAGATGTGTAATTCCCATTAACAATATGACAGAAACAGCAACTGTGTGACTAATTCCCCACATTGTGTATGTCTTCTGCTCACACTACATTGAACATATTCCCTCATGAGCCTGAAAGGAAGCAAACAGCTCACCTCCTCTTTGAGATGCAGAGCAAATTCGGAAATTCCAGTGATTGTGTTGGGCACAAAAAAAAAACAAACAAGAAAAGAAAAAAAACAGGGTTGCATTTTGGACAATATGTGTGCTGTGGACTGGAGCCATTATCTCTGTGTATGCACAGGATACTAATGCTGACATCTAATTAGCATTACGAAACTGATTAACTCTCAATAAGGTCAACACAAAGCAAAGAAATACATCTTGATGCAATCTATTAGGACATTTATTTAATAAATTAAAACACTTAAGGAAGGAAAATCAGCCTGGCATTTTCTCCAGCCTATTCTCTTTGGCGAATGACTGAATCGCAGAGAAAATTCAAAGAGTGGAAGCAACACTACATTAAAAGCTCCGTAATCAAAACAGAGAGCATAAAAACACTTGAGCATTGTCTAATGGACAATTTATCATCCAAACAGATGCATTCATTAAGGGAAAAATTACCTTCAAATATCAGTAAAATAAATTGGGTCTATTCCGATTTCTTATTTCTGCAACAAGAATGTTCCAAACTATGGAAACAAGTATATAAAAGATGCTTCAGTGCAGGAGCAGGACATTTCAGGCATTTAAGTTTATTGTGCAAAGCTGTTTGAACTGCTTGAAGATGGTAAATCAAGCAAATATGGAACATTCCAACTGATAATGTCTTTCTGGGCCAATTATTTCTCGCCTATATTTCAAAGACAGAGGCTGTTTTGTTACTTCATGGCTATTGTTATTATTAATGCTACAACTAATAATAATAAGAAATCATTTTCTGCTTTGTCTTAGCAGTGTGGTCTCCAATCACTCACCACAGTCACCCTTTTGGTGGCAGGGGAACATCTCTCAGGCTCAGAGCTGGAAGACTGGTCGCTCCTGCTATCTCTCCCTATATGAATTCCTGGTGCTGAGCTCACAGTCAGATGCAGAGGGAATCACTCTGTGCAGCTGGTGGCCTGAGCTGCGTGCTCCACCAGTTTGCTGCACTGCTCTGAAATTAATACCGAGAAGCAGCGCTGGAGCTGCCCTTGGGCTGTAATCTAGCCACTAACTGGAATAAAGAACTATCATAAATAAACAAGCTAAGCAGTAGCTGACTGAGTTGTGGCCCTCTGGCATGTGAAAAGCTCGTCTTTTCTCTCTGCACTTGCAGAGAGCAGCTTTAGCCTTCCCAGCATTGATGACAATGATGATGATCGTGGATGTTGTTTATAGAGCACCTACTGTGTGCCAAGCATGATCCCCGGTCCTTACAACGAGCACACCTGTGGGTACTAACACCATTTAACAGATGAGAAGATGGAGGTTCCATGTCAGATACCAGTCTTTCCACTGTAGGTACTGCCTCTCTGAGTACTGAACCCTGACCATTGAAATCTTTTAAATGCTGAAAATGGGCCTATGAACATTTGGAGAATTTTATTTTGCATATAACAAGATCCTGTTTCAAAATTTAAGAATGAAATAAAACAGAGCTTGGGTTGTAGCTCAGAGGTAGGGTGCCCTGAGTTCAATCCCCACCACCCAAAACAAAATAAAACAAAACAGAAAACTTACAAAACAGAAAATCATGCTCATTTTCATGAGTTTGTGAAGAATTCAGCTGGAAATGTCCATCTGAGCTCAGGAAGAGATGAGGACTGATGATAAAAATTTGGTTTCCATCAGTATGTAGGTAGTTGTTGAAGATCGAACAGTAGACTCACTGATATATGATCTGATATGTGATATCATATATCATATATGATCTGATATATGACAAATGATAGTGACCTGAAGCAAGAAAAACCCAGGAAGTCTGATTTCAGCACTGACACTTTTAACTGTTCTACTACAGTCTCTACATGGGAACTATTTCCAGTCAGTTCTACTTCAATATTTCTAAATTTTATTTTTATCTATATTTCTATTTTAAATTTAACCAATAGTAATAAAGCCCTGTAAGTAGTAAAAATATAGCTATATGTGCCACCTTTTGTACAAACCTCTCTTCCATCTCAAACCTTTTTATTCAGGGGATGACAGAGGTAAAATTACACCCTTTATCACAAAAACAAGAATTGACTTGGAAATGACTAGGTTAGGGTAACATATGTAAATCACAAACCCTCATATTTACATGGGGGAAAAGTCTGGAGATTTGTTTTCTCATTCAAAATAGTTCTGTGGTAATTGGGCGAGTCACTTACTTCTCTGGGCTTTACTTTCTATACCTGCATAATAAGGGATTGAATTGATTGATCTCTAAAGTAAAACAGTGTCACAGTCTGTTTTCTGTTGTTATAACAAAATATCTGAGATGGGAAATTTATTGAGAGTAGAAGTTCCTTTGGCTCATGGACCTGGAAGCCAGGAAGTTCAAGGGCATGGTGCTGGCGTCTGGGGAGAGGCTTCTTGCTAATAGAAGGAATCATATAACAAGACAGAGTAAGAATGCTAGCTGGAGCCTCTACTCCTTTTACTCTAAAGCTATGAGTGCCATAATGGAGCTACCCTCTGAACTCATCTAATCTAGTTACTTCCCATTGATCCCACCTCCAAAGACCTGGAACATAGGACTTTGGAAATCAAGTTTCCAATACATGAACTTTTGGAGGACACACTCGAACCACAGAACCTGTTCAAACTTTATCTGAGTTATGCTATGGTAGTGAACAATTTAAAAATCTCAATTCCTTCACAAACACATTTAAAAAGTTGATTTCTTATGCCAACCTACATATCTCTCAATGGCTTGTACTTGAAAATTCTATTCGACATGGTCAGTAGGACCCAGGCTAACAGAGACCTCACATTTTGTAGCTATGCTCTCTGAAACATGTGGCCTCCCATCACCAGGATAGAGAGGGGCTCTGGAGGGTTTGACACAGATAAGTAAGAAGTGGCATCACCGTTTCTTCTCACAGCCTACTGCCTGCACTCATCATGTTAGAAACGGATTCTAGGGAAGCCACAAATAAAAACTCTTGGAATCAAAAGTAACTTGGCAAGGCAATTTACTTCTGCAGAGAAGGATGTGTGGCTGACAAAAAGTCTGTAAGCAAGCACACTAAGCAGGAAGTCCACTCAGTTTTTATCCCTAATGTGATTCTGCCCCTTGATCTGATTGGTGAGGGTTTGGGTTCACACTCTGTGTGACTGTCTACTTTTTAAGACAGACAGAAAGTTTGAAACAAAGTTTAACATTCTGGAAGATTCCTGGTCAACTAAAGGTTGTATGACCTAAGTTGGAAGACTCAGGTCAACCAAAAGTCACATGACCTAAGATGGCTGACATGAGAAGATTCAAGGAGTGGCGCATACAGACACATGTACAGGGTTTCAAGACAAATGCCTAAGTTATAGTTACAAGATGGAAAAGAGAATACTTCTATGTATCTGCTACTTCCATAGAAAAGATTGTCTTTAGTCCTCACAATCACAGGGCCCTCTTTCCAGCAAGAAAACCAGGGAGAAGTGTAGCTCAGAAGTGGGCAAGCATTTGAATTCTCCAGTATCTGGGACAAGCAGGAAAAACACCAGAACATGTAGAACACTCTGTGCTCTCAGCCTTTCTGGTAGAGATACTGTGAAGTGGATGAGCGATGGTAGTTAGCAAGGCAAAATGGAAAGGAGATGTTTATTCCCCATTTCTCCACAGTCCTCTTAAGAGAAAAGTATCCAAACCATCTGAAGTAATTATAGCACTGGAACTTAGTTCAACGAACAGACTGCCAGTCTCCACTTGGTTTGTTTTAGAGGGTTCACTCTTTAAAACAAGTGGGTAATTTCTACCAAACAAGGTTTTATGTTTAGGTTTCTTATACCTAAAGTCCATTTCTGCACTTGAAGGTTTTATTCAGTGTGAGAGCAAATCACATTTTAGCGATAGCTACATTGCATAACACGGAAAGCTTTGATTTCTCCCATCTAAGTTGAAAAAGTTGTCACAAAACACCAACAGATTCAAAACAGCTCTCAAAATGACTTTTGTTAAAGGCAGATTCCTGAACTATTCATCTGTGTTAAAATGCTTTTTGCCTTGAATCATATGTCATGTTGCCAGCAAAGAGTTGTTTCCATGCCAACTCGTTTGCAACACTGGGGGAAAAAAATCAAAGCTACTAACATCTGGAAGATGTCAGTACTGATATAAGCCATTGCAATGAAAAACACGGGGCTGCAAGAGTCTGCCAAAGAGACCCCTATATATGAGGTAAAAATGTATAACATAATTGCCTAACAACACATTACTCTTTCTTTGGGGGGGGTTGTTTTCTTGATCTAAACTTTATCTCCATAAAAGGCTTGCAGAAAGAAAAAATTAATATGCTCCCTATACAGTGTTTTTTTTTTCTAATAAAGCAAACACATTTTTCTGAAATGAGCCTTCTAACAAGTCACTTAATTTCATACATAGCCTTAAAAATGGGACAAGACACAAATGCTTCACTTTCTACACCTTTCCTTTCCATCTGTGTGGTCCTGCAAAGTCTCGTTTTTAAATAAAGACTCTATCAATGATAAATGAGACCTAGCATCTCAAACAATGAATGTCATGAGCAGCAGTTCCAACATATTTACTTCTCTTTCTACATATTTTTCTTTCTTTGTGTGTGTGTGTTTGGTGTGTGTGTGTGTGTGTGTGTGTATGCACTTGTGCACATGCACGTGCCCACAAGTATATGCACTCATGGTCTTTAAATAAAAATATATTACTTTATTTATCTCCTAAGTGATAAAGAATGATACAGGCCAGTGTGGCCTCTTGGAAAGAGTATCGTATAGTCCAAGAACTTAAGGACACTAAGTTTCAAGAGGCTGTCTGATGTTGTCAAAACAGCTCAGGTCTTTCCACAGGTAATACAGACCCAGTGCCTACACTTCAATGATAGTGGGAAAGCACAGATATTTCATGTCTGGACATAAAAACGGAAGACAAGTTTGTACTGAGCCTTAGCAGATGATAAGCATACAGGAGGTCATGTGAACAGAAATCACCTGTGCTCCTTCTCCCTGCTTACTCAAGCAGGACTTCAAAGTCTTCACCTGTCTTCCAAATATTTGTAGTTGTCTGCAGAGCATGCCTCATCTCTGAGCTCAAGGAAACTGCACTCAGCTGTACTGTCAACAGTGCCTTCCTTTTACCGCTGCTCAGCTCACCTTCACCCCAATTAGGTGCCATCTCCTGACAGACACCAGGACTGCCATCAAGCATTGCTGCCTCT
Organism: Graphiurus murinus; assembly: GCA_004027655.1. Taxonomy (NCBI): domain Eukaryota; kingdom Metazoa; phylum Chordata; class Mammalia; order Rodentia; family Gliridae; genus Graphiurus; species Graphiurus murinus. The sequence continues at coordinate 79,947 of PVLC010001352.1, forward strand.
CACCAACAGGTTAGAGTTCAATGTGCCAACACTGTACTGGTGCACTGAGAGGCAGGGAAAAATCTCCTTGTTAGTGTCTCCTTGTTACATCCAGAATATTTGATAAAACAAATTTTAAGGACTTTAAAAAAAAAAACATTGCTTTCCATGGGATTCATATAGGACCCTGTTGGAACCTGGGCTCGTGCCAATCTATGAAATAAATTCCCAGTGACAGTCAATATACCATAACTTCCTTCTCCCTATTCCTGACGCTACCGACATGTTCAGATTCCCTGACCGAGTCAATGTACTCTTTTCTGGCTGTTCTACATTTTGAATCAATTCTCTCCCAAGAAGTTCATTGATTCTTCTTACAAAGAGATATCTGTCAGGCCCGTCCAATTGGTTCACCAGACATACCCAGCTAGGTCCAATGGCAGCTTAAACATAAGGTAGGAATCAGCTATGCAGTTGTTAGAACACCTCATGCTTTTCAAAGGCCCAAGGTGTTTGGAGTCATTGTCAGAAAGGACTCTTCCTGAGGAAGAGCCTGAATCACTTCTTCAGACCCTTGTCTCTCATATCTCACCATCACTGCAAATGGATTGTGGACACAGTTCTGGGTCTTCTCAACATGAGTACGTTATTCTTTTGCTCAAAAGAAAGATCAGTGGCCTCTCAACTCTACTGTGTGTATTAGTCAGAGTTCACTAGAATAACAGAACTCACCAGATAAGTATATGGTAAAAGAGGATTTATTAAATCAGCTTACAGTCCAAGCAGTATAGTCCCAAGTGGCTGCCTGCATGTGGAAAGCTGGGGGAACCAGCAGCTGGTCCAGAAGCTGGAGTCTCAGAATCAGAGCCACCAATCACGAAATCCCAGTCCAAGATGAGAAAGCCAGGAAACTCTCCCAGGAAATGATGGTGAAAGTCCAGTTTGAAGAGCTGAAGGCCAATATTCCAGGTGAGAACAGATGCATTTTTCTCAGGAAGAACCATGCATGCCTTTCTCCTTCATTTCTTCCAGGTCCTGCACCTATCAGAACTCAGAACAGTGCTGCCTAAATTCAGGGCAGGACTTCCCCTGCAACCTGTCATTACATAAGCCAATCATCTCATCAACACACCCAAAGTCACATAACCTTAGGTGTTTCATGATCCAGTCAAGTTCAGAATCCAGATTAACCATCACACTGTGCTCTTGACATACTGACTTTCCTGATTCCTTGTTCATGGCTGAATTCTAGTCAGAGCTCTAACTTGTTCTAGTTCCTTCCATGGCTCTCAGACTTCTCCCTGTCTCCAGCTTTGGGGCTAAGCCTGCTTTTATTACTGAATGAGAGCAAATATTTTGAGAGCCTTAATTCAATAACCCCAGGGATTCCACATCATTCCATTCATCCTAAAACTGCATCTGTTCCACATCTAAAATCAAGTCTCCGGCTTGCAGTTTTAGTTCATATCTATGTAGTGCTTCATAATCCTTCTTTCCTCTCAGAAATCCTGCAGCTAAGCATATGTGGATGGGCTTTAGAGACATATATCTACCACCTCCTCCCTACTACACTGACTTTCTGCCTGCCACCTGCTTCCACACACCCATATACCTACCATCTCTCGGGTATATGGGTGTATGTCTTGCTGAACTCTGGACATGCCCTACATGATTTTGACACATTCCCCACCTGCTACTACCTGTGCGCTAGCCCACTGCCTCACTCTTGGGGATGTGCCTGTCTCCAGTTCCTAGCCTCCATGCCTCATTTCCCTCACTGTACACTGTGCTCATAATGTGGGCTCCGAAACACAGTCCCTGGGATTCCAACCTCGGTATCCTCCTAGCCTCAGCACAGTAAAGCAGTGGAGTACTTAAAATAATTCAGACCTGGATCATGCAAACCCTCTGACCACATTCAGCTGGTAAAAGACTTTATTTATTCATGCAGAGTTTCAAAAATATTTGTACCAATCTTGAAAATTAATAGACCTAACACCACACCTCTGGTGTATGATTTCCCCTGTGAGATCAGAAGCTCTTACAATCTGTAATCAGCTGGAGCTAAGCAGTGCTCCCCCAAATGGCACAAGCCCTCCAGTGAACAATCTTCAGCAGTTACTGTAACATGGAGGTCATTCAACATTACCCTGGCAAGATAGTTCTCCAATAGTTCTAGTACACTTCTTTGCACCCCTGCCTCCGTAAAAGAAGGAAAATGGAGCCAGGCATGGCAGTGCACACTTGTAATTCCAGTACTTGGGAGGCTGAGACAGGAGGATCACAGGTTAGCGGCCAGTCTCAGGTACTTAGTGAGGCCCTCTGCAACTTAGTGAGACCTTGTTTCAAAATAAAGACTAAAACATAGGGCTGGGGGTGTAGCTTAGAGGTAGAATGCCTCTGGGTTCAATCCCCAGTTCCAAAAATAAAATAAAAATTAAAAACGTAGGAAAATGGGCAAAAGAAAGAGAATTCTATGTATTTACAGAAACATGCACAAGAGAAATTATGCCCGTACATGTGTGTGGATGTGTGGAAGGGAAGAAGTCTTGCATGTTTAATAAGTAGAATATATAAATATCGATGTTTTTTATACACTGCCCACATCAGCCATCTATAATTATTTTGATTCAGCCCTCACCTGAAAGATTGATAGGTTATTTGCAACCAAGCCTGGCTCAGTAAATACTTCAAAGAGATAGCTACCTATACATTGTGATTTAATGACTAATGAAAGTGGCCACATTCATCAAGAATTTCCTGAGCAGCTGGATCCTGCCTTATCCTTATGCCTTCACCAACAGCTCAGGTGCAAATGCTACTACTAGAGTCATACTTTAAAAAATAAATAAATGCAGGAAGATAAAACTAAAAAGCAGATCTATCACTTGAAGTCATTCATTTATTAAACTCATTAAATCAATTTGCATTAATCTCTCTGTTCTTGGCATGGTATTGTACACTTTATATAATTACATGTATTGTTGTTCACAAAGGACCTACTATGTATTAGGCTTCTACCAATCTCTTTCCAGGCACTGTTTTACTTATAATCCTCCAAGGTAGCAATTATCCTCATCTTACAGTAAAGAAAGTGTTGCTCAGAAGGCTGAACAACCAGCCCATAGATACACATTGTAAATGGGTACCAAGACTCATACCCAGGCCAGTTTATGTTTAGAAGATGATGTCATCTGAGAATTGTTTGCTCCAATGGCTAAGTGTGTTTATATTACTCAAACTGAATACCATACACTTTGACCAGCAGAGATGGATCAGTTTGAAACTATGCACCATTCTCTATATCCCCCAGAAGAGATTTGCCTATAGACAGGGAACAATTGACTCTCCCAACACAAACCAGACTGTAAAAAGGCTTCTTCTTTTTCTTTTTTTAGGTACTGGGCATGCATTCTACCTCCGAGCTACATCCCCAGTCTTATTTTTTTATTCTTTATTTTGAAACAGGGTCTCACTAAGTTGCAGAAGGCCTCGATAAGTAGCTGAGGCTGGCCACGAACCCGGATCCTCCTGTCGTAGCTTCCCAAGCAGTAGGATTACAAGTGTGTGCCACCTTGCCCAGCTTTAAAAGACTTCATTTTTAATTTCGAGAATATCTTCAGGATTTTACAATGCTGAAAAGAAGCTGATATGTGTGAACATCTGACTTCAAACTACACTCTCCACTTTGGTACACCAGTTGCCTTCTATAATGTTATGATCGGCGTCTTACAAAAACTTTAACCTCTGCATGTTAATAAATAGCAACAAAAACCCATAAGTAGTAGCACAGTGAAAGAAAGCAATAAGCTGTTCATTACCCTTGACTCTTCTGTTCCCTTGCCCTTGTTCTCCATCTGCACGTGGTCAGAAATTGAATTGATATTGAATTTGCTCCACTGGTGTAATACTATTCATACACGCTTTTGTAATTCATTCACTTCACTCACAGCTCACCTTTTGTCATTTCAATCACTTTAAATCTGCTTTGGCCTCCTTCACATTCAGTCTCCTAAGTTTCTGGGCATGGGTTGAGGATTTATTAACTTTACATTCTCGGTTTCTGGTTACAGTAGGAATAATCTCATCAGGAGACGGGCTTACATATTGACAACACAGCTAGTCCTGAAATAAAGCCTGGAGAGGAAATAGATGGCCTCTCCTGTGTGTACTTTGCAAAGCAGACACATAGTCAGGAAATATGACTAGCAGCAATAGCAGTATGGTGAAATGGCAAAACCTGAGGGCTCTGTCATCAGATGGACAGAGCTCAGGCCCTGCAGTGCCATTTTCTGAAAAGGAACTTGGGCAAGTAGCTCAGCCTGTGTGGCTCATCTACAAAATGCTTACAATAATAGTATCAATCATCACATGGGGTTGTTCTGAGAGTAAATGAGAAAATCTATATCATGCACTTAGCTCATAATATGCATTCAATAAATATGTATTATTATTATTATTATTATTATTATTATTATTTTATTTTTGAGTCACAAAGCTGTCAACCTAATCTTTCTTTTGCAATATGTTGATGAAAAAGACCTAAAAATAATACTACTTCAGCAATGTCATGAACAAACAAAAGCTTTCTTAAAAGCTATTGTGTATTCAGCCCAACAGTCTACTGCCAATAGTTGTATTTAGTGAACAAGACTGTTTGCCCTTCAATATCATCTTCAGGTGTTATAAACACTGAATATCAACAAAATTTTTTTAGTGAATTAATGGATCAGTCCTTCCTTAACTAAATGCAAGCTCTTTGGGGACCCTTTTTATTCCCATTTTATATATCTCTGAGAAAATAATATTCTTTGGTCCTGCTACCTGTTGTGAAAAGTGCAAAACTTTTTACTTCTCTAGTTCTTAATTTTAGAAACTTAGTAAATGAGTCACAATTTTATAAAACCATCCATAAACTACTTTCCCTTCCTCCCTATAGAGAGAAGAGTGCTAATTTTGCAGGGTGACCAAAGGCACCAGTATACAAAAGGAAGCCAAGTCTGGACTAATGTCAGAGGAAAGACATGGTTGACTTCCTAGAATCAAAAATAATAGTAAGCATTGATATGGGTATGATTGACCTGAGTCCTGTTTATAGTAAGAATAACAGATACAGAGACACAGAAACTGGATCCCAGCTAAGCTTCAAAATTAAACTGGCTTGGCAGTCTAGGTAGATTGAAAGGTAGAATCTGAGTGGAAAATTCTAAAGGCAGCCAGTTGCTCCAACAAAGATTTGAAGTAAAAGAGATTTGTTTATCTGGAGGCAAAATAGGTCTTTTTCCATCTCTAGAGATGAACTTGTTAATGCAGGCCTGAGTCTTTAAGGCAGAAGCAATGCTCTCATTCATTCAGGATCACGGGTAGCTATGCCTGTGGATAAAGCTAACATGACGACCAAAGCCAGACCTAAGGATCCTCGAAGGAATTCAGTCCAGTAGGCTGCTCCCATGGAGTCTTCATATTCCATTTATGGTCATCTTTCTTCTTTATGCCTTGCTGTAGATGTTCCTCTGACAGCAAAGATCTTTAACTGAGGCCGCAGTGACAGTCATTTAGCTTGTATTGTTGGGAAGTTATTCCTACACGTTTATCAACCCCAAACTGCCCATCTCTGGCACCTTTCCAGGTCAGTTATAGCTTTCTGGAAATGAAGAGACCAGAACATGATCTTCTTCAAGAGTAACATTATACTTTCTATTTTCATTCTAATACCCTTCTTAGTGATGCCAAGAACACTCTGGCCTTCTTTTCCTGCAACTGTGGACTTCAAAACCTGAATCTTCATGGTCCCTTAGAAATGGTTTAATCCAGCCACTATTTACTGAGCTCTTATAGAGGATGCAAAAGAAGCAAAAAACTAAGTCGTGGCCCTCAAGTAGTGACAGTCTTCATCATACCATAAAGTCATGAACATCTTTGATAACAAAACAAAGAAACATATGATTGAGTACCAGAGATCAGATTACAAATATTTGAGAATTTCAAAAGAATTCAGGTATTTTTACTTGAAAGCAAATATATTCCTGGGGTTTAATAACAGCAGTTCAATTATGAAATAAATAGGACACAATAAAATAAAACAAATTAGGTAACTATCTCTTCTAGTAGCTGTAAAATTATGTCACTAGGATCTTATTGCTATTACATGCTCTCAAGAGACACTTGGGCAATGGCAGATTGATATTAACTAGAGTTAGAGCACTCCTGGCCTTAGAGAGGTAGGCTAATTCCCCCATGAGCTAGGGCAATTTTTTTTATATCACTGGCCTAAGACCTACTCCAGAGATGGCAAGTATGCATTTCTCTGCCTCCTAAAATAAATACAACAGCCTTTTTCTCACTAAACCCAGAAATTGCCACCATATTTTTTCTCAGTTCAGCCTTCATAGAGTCATTGCCAAGAATCAGAAGTTGACATTGTAAACTTATACCTGTTTGTCAAGCAGACCTCAAGTGCAAGCATCCTTAGCTTATATTGCAGCCTGAAGACAAGGGTAAAGCCTGACCATGAGCTAATAAATTCTTGGGATACCTCCCATCTTTATGACTCTAACAACTTTGAGTCAGTGATAATTACAGGCACTTAATTGTGGAAAATCTTCACTTCCCAATAATAGCAGAAGACATGAAGATGATCTTGGTCCAATGTGCCAACTTTAACCAGGAATACAAATGCTCCCAGACTTATGATGGGAAGTTGTGTCCTAATAAATCCATGGTATATTGAAAGTATCATAAGTCAAACTGTACTTCATATACCTACCAAACACCACGGCTTAACAGTATAGTACACTGTGTTGATTGTTTCCCCTGATGATCCCGTGGCTGACTGGGAGCTGTGGCTTGTTACTGATGTCCAACATCAGGAAAGAGAAAGTATCACACTGAAATCCCTATCCCAGGAAAAGATCAAAATTCAAAATTCTAAGTATGGTTTCTACCGAGTGTGTATTGCTTGCACATCATTCTAAAATTTAAACACACACACACACACACACACACACACACACACACACACACACACATAAATCATAATAAACCAGGGACTCCATCTGTACATGATATATTCTGATAATAGGAGAGGTGGGTGTTTAAGTGACTATATACTAAAAAGCACTATATTAGGGTTCCTCAGACAAACAGAACCAATAGGATTATATAGAAAAAGAAATTTATTTTAAGAAATTGGTTTATATAATTATGGAAAAAATAATCCAGTACCTGCAGAGTAAACTAGCAGACTGGAGTTTCAGAGAGGAGCAGATAATGTAGTTCAAGGACAAAATCTGTCTGCTTGGAGCAGAGGGGAAGTCAGTCTTGTTCTATTCAGCCTCCACCTGAAGGCCTGAGGCCAGCAATATTAGGAATGTAATCTGATTTATTCAAAGCTACCAATTTAAATGTTGGTCTCATCCAAAGAAAACACTCTCATGGAAACACCCATAATACTGCCTGACCAAATATCTGGGCTCTGTGGCCCAGTCAAGTTGTCACATAAAATTAACCCTAATAAGCACTTAAGTTTCCTTCCAGTTCATAATCTGCAAAGTCTGAAGTCACTCAGAAGTGAAGGACCTGCACAACCACAGTGGACGTGCACAACCTCTTCTCTGTCACTTTGCATTCGGCAAACCTTTCTTTCTACTGGGCATGGATGACCCATATCAAAAACTGTACAAAATTTAAACTTATAATTGTGACAGATTTATACTATCTGAAATTTAACAGTCTATTCTCTGTATCCTAACAAAGGAGTGTATCTAAACTCTTTAGTAAATGTCATCAAAAGAAAAATATATCAAAGTGGCACCCTTGCTAGGCATGGTAACTCGATTGCCTGTAATCCCAACTATCAGGGAGGTTGGAGCAGGAAGAGGGCCAGTTCAAGGCCAGCCGAAGCAACTGTGACCCTGGATCAAAACAGCAACAACAAAAAAAGGTCAGGTGATGTAGCTCTCTGTGATAGAGCACTTGCCTAGCATGTTGGAGGCCCTGGCTTCAATCCCCAGGACTGTAAGGGAAAAAGAAAAAAAAAAAAAAAAGTGGCAGCCTCATACAGTCTCAGTGCCACATGGGGGTTAAAAAATAAACTCCAAATAGTATGGAATATCAATTGTTTGGGGGGGGGATACTGACTTTATGTGAGTGTTTCTTTCAAATGCTGACATACAAAAATATTGCCAAGAATAGAATCGAGAATATAAAAATGTTCTTCAAATCAATAAGAACACAACCTAATAGAAAAATAAATGGGTAAAAGATATAAAAGGTAAATTGACATAAGCAAGATCCCAAATGACTAATAAAATTACAATATGAAAATCTATCAGTGTTCAGAAAAATGCAAATTCAAACCACAGTGAGATACCATTTCACATTAAAAATACTGTCAAAAAATTTAAAATTCTAATAGTATCAAATATTGGAGACACTAGGAAATGGCAAGAATTCCTTCCTGGAGTAAAATTACATTAGAGAACAATTTTGCTTCGTCATGCAAAGTTGAAGCTACACATACCTTCCAATCAAGCAATTCCAGTACTGAGAAACTTGCACATGTGCACAAAAAAATATGATAAGGTATTTGTAGCAAAATTTTAGGGGGAAGGATCATAGTCAAAAAATTACTGTGGGTCGAAGCCGGGCATGGTGGCGCACGCTTGTAATCCCAGCATTCAGGAGGCTGAGACCGGAGGATCCGGGTTCGTGGCCAGCCTCAGCTACCTAGTGAGACACTCCGCAACTTAGTGAGACTCGGTTTCAAAATAAAGAATAAAAAAAAAAAAATAGGGCTGGGGGTATAGCTCGGAGGTAGAATGCCACTGAGTTCAATCCCCAGTACCGCAAAAAAAAAAAAAAAAAAAAAAAATGACTGTGGGTCGGAGAATGGATAAATAAATTGTGACATATTCCTAGGATAGAATGCCATTTAGCAATTCATTGAATGGCCTAGATCCATGTGTCACTTTTTTTTTTTTTTACTCTCAAATATATTATGTTAAAAGAAAAGGCAACTGCAGAAGAAAGATTTCTAACACACATGACAACACTCTATATTATTAATGCGCACATTAGAAATAGGAAAAGAATAAACATCCAATTTCCTGGAGAGAAAAGGGAAAAAATGAAATCAGGGTGGAGCTTAAAAAAGCTTCAATAATTAAAACTGGATTTGTTAAAATAAGAAAACTGAGCAAATATGACAAAATGTTACCTTACTTTGACTCTGGGTAATGTGTACACATGAGATTATGCAAATATTACCTATACTTTACTAATATTTGAAATATTTTATCATTTTTAAAGTAATTTTTAAGGTATCAAAATTTTTCTCCAGGGCTTGTTTGTTTCTCTATAGTCAAGGAAATGTTTATAAAAGAAGTAAATAGAGTAAAAGTAACTTCTTCAGGAGTTTCTCAGATCAAGCCACAGGTTCAAGACAGATGAGACCATTTCAACTTTCCTGAAACTAGACAAAGAGTATCTTCTCTGAGCTCCCTTCCTTACAGAGCCTGAAACAACTTTTGGTGTTTGTTGTTGTTTTCTGAACTTCTGCCTTTAAAATAACATGTATTTTTACTGAGCCAATGATGGTTGTGCTTTCCCTCACATCCCTTACACATTTTCCTGAGATTCTCTACATTACTTAAAAGTCTATTAACATTGGGTTGATATTAAGACCCAATGTTTGGCAGGGCATGGTAACACATGCCTGTAATCCCAGTACTTGGGAGACGGAGACAGGGGGACTACAGATATGAGGATAAATTCAGCAATGTAATGAGATTCTTATTAACCTAATGAGACTCTGTTTCAAAACAAAAAATAAAAAAGGGCTGGAAATGTAGTTCAGAGGTAGAATATCCCTGGATTGAATCCCCAGTACCACAATAAATAAATAAATAAATAAATAAATAAATAAATAAATAAATAAATAAAATTAAGACCCAATGTTTGACTTACACAGACAGTAAGAAAACTTTGAGACTAGCCTTAAATTTTACTGTTTGACTATAGATAGCTTATTCATAGTCTTGCATTACACTTAGGAGGTATCTCAATTTCCATGCACATTATGGAAATAATTCCATTTCTTCCTGTAGCTGAGTGCCTGGGATACTAAGACAGTAGAAGAAATTTGTCTAACACCAACCAAGCCAGTCCTCACTTACTTTTACTCCTCACTGCTTGACTTCATTGAGTCCATCCCCTTGATTCACCCACTAGTTCATAAACACATCCTCATCCTATCCCTGTATCATGCAAAACAACTGCTAAAACCTCAGGAACTCTCAAACATGCCAGTTTATTCTTTTTTGCAGAATATGTAAGCTGATGAGAAACACAGAAAGCTTTCAACAGGAGTGAAAGGTGTACTATCCAGTAGGACGTCTCAAACCCACATAGTATTCTCTAAGGACCATACAGGGTTATAGGTAGGAACAAATTTAAAGCTGATAGCAAGTGTTGTCCAAAGAACTAATAGGTCAAGATCAATGGTACAGCTAACAAACAACAGTACTTTTCATTCTTTGCTCCACAGCAGACATGGTCAAATTTTGAGATTTAATAAGCCAGTGAAATTTCCCTCCCACATTAGATATGGTGACCAAATTTTATTTTCTAAATTAAATGATTAAGCAAACAAATATAACTATAGTCTACCACAAAATTTAATTATAAAAAAGTACATAAAATTATAGACTAGAATAGTAGAAATGATAGTGACTATGGTAGAAACAGAAATCTTTTTAAAAGCACTGTGCAGGGCCAAGTCAAATACATCTGCAGCTATGACAGCAGGTCTGTTGTTTGCAGCTTATATCTTAAACACTGTTTGCCTAGAGTACTATAATATACTTGGCACAACTCAGTCTAACATAAATTCCCAGATTCCAATTATTGTTATATAAAATGAGTCCTATTAAATAATTAATAAAGATGTATTTTATTATTCTAATACCATGCTAGTTACTATGAAAAATCAACAAAGTATAAAATGCAACTTCTTTTCCTATGGAATTACAATAGAAAAGAGCAATTATTTGGCACCTGCTATATGCAAAGCATTATATAAACATAAAAGAAATGCATTTCATTCTATTTATTCATTCATTCAATAAATATTTATTAAATGCAACTAATACACATAAGGACTGGAGTTTTAAAGGTGAGGAAAATGAAAGGCAGAATGATTTAAAAATTTGTTCAAGGACAAGGATTCAACCTCTTACCATTTGTGTGTGTGTGTGTGTGTGTGTGTGTGTGTGTGTGTGTGTGTGTGTGTGTTTTACGGGGGATTGAACCCAACCCAGAGGCTACCTCTGAGTTACACCCCAGTCTTTTTTTTGTTGTTGTTTTTTATTTCGAGGCAGAATCTCACTATGTTGCCAAGACTGTCCTCGAATTTGCCATCTTCCTGCTTCAGCCTCCCAAAAAGCTGGGAAACAGGTGTGAGCCCCCTCTCCCGACTTCCTTTACCATTCTTAAGCCAAACCCCATAATCTTTCCTGCAGAGAGAATGACAGAGGAAGAATATGGGCTCTGAATAAGCCTGATACAATTTTGAATTCTACCCTGCACTTAGGAGCGACATCTCTTTCTCTGCTGCACTTCTCACTGTCTCTCTCCGAGTATTGTGGCAATGGAAAGGACTTTATAAGCAGTCTTGGCTTCTTGATGGATAGAGAAAACCTCCAAGCTACATTCAAACTGAAATTGTTTCCCCACAGCACGAAAGTCGCTGATTCTCTATTACTTCCTGGGTCGTCATGTCACAGAACTTTCTGCCTCCAGAGGCTAAGGTCTTGCTGTTTAACGGTTCCTAGCATGTGTGCATTAATCTGATATATTATGTAACCTAGGAATTTCTCTCATATTTATAGATAGGCAGATAGATAGATAGATAGATAGATAGATGATAATAGTTATTATCAGCAAAGAGCTGTCCATTTTCAACATGAATAAAACACCCAAATAGCTTGGTTTTCAAGTTATCATTTTGTGATTAACATAATAGATTCAGCTGGTTTTTGTCTGAGGTGTTCATGTATCTTTGAGTATACTATGAGCCATCAATTGAACTGGTTCATTTGTATTTTATACTGGTAGCTTGTTAACTAAAGAGTGAAAGTTCCTTAAGGGCACAGGCTGGAGCTCCTCTCATTTATTTACTTAGTTTTTAATCCCCCACAGCACAGGGAGAAGAGTTGATGAATGAGCACACAGGGGCGTAGATAAAGAGGCTGGTCCTTCTCCAGATGGTCTCTAAATTTGAACAAGTCATTTTTTAAGAGAAGCCCATATCTCAAGGATTCATTTTCTCTCCTGTTTGACAAATTTCAAATGTTTCAGGACATGATGTAGTGCCCTGGCATTCAATCAGGGTTTGATGGATAGGGGAAGGTGGGTATGTGTGTTTGTAACAGAAATACTTGTAATTGAGTGTTGTATTACAGTTAGCAAGGTTCTTTGGCCTAGGCATTAGAAACAATAAGAGAAAAAAAATTAACATCATGGTGCCATTTTAGGAAATGATCTAAAATCTTTTTTTCTAGAATAACAGAGAATACATGGCTATATTTTCCTCCAGGGGAGCTTAAGTAGTACCTACACTTAGATTTTTATCAGCTGTTACTTTCTTGATCATACTTATATTTCTTAACATAGCATTCAGTTTGTATCCTCGAGGGTACATTTTTTCTGCTTTATATTGAGCTAATTGGCAATTTTACTCTGTGTTGACCTTATTTCTCATCTGCAGCCATTATTTGCAACTACCGCTCTTTGAACTCTAAGCGTTCCAGATAGCAACCCTGATTTTGTCTATTAGCCTTTCACATGGAGAAGAATTGACATCATTGTGCTGGGGAAAGTGTAACTGCTTTCTGCCCGTTGTCATTCCTATAGGCCTCACACAATGCACTTGATTCATTTTTTGTTCTTGTTTTGCCTCTCCAAAGTGAACCCATAAAAGCTGATTTGCCCTGAGCTGATTGAGTACCAACACTGGTAGAAACTTTCATACCTTCTCTTTCATTTGGCTTTGGCCCCATACTCGACTTGAAATCTTTTTCCTTTTTGTATACAGCATCTATACTGATGTGCATAGCTTCTTCCAAAATACACTAAGCAATTTCACCAAGATAATAACTAACATTATTGAGTGCTTATCATGAATCAAGCACTATTCCTGGGTAACCTCATTTACTCCTTATAACAACCCAAAGGAGTGGGTATTGATATTATTATCCCTGTTTTTACAGATGAAGAACCATGATCTTAACCACTGCTATGCTGGCAGGGACCCTATTTCAAGTTGTCTTGCCTTTGTACACATTCCTTCTGTTTACCAGACAGGACTTCTTTATTCCCCCTCTACAGCCTTGAAAGTTTCTACTTATTCTTTAAGACCCTCAAATGCTTTGTCTGTATACTCTTTTTAAATCCATCTCACAGATTTGATCATCACCCTTTTTTTCTTCTTGAACTCAGGCTATACCAATGACAAAGGTGTAGCACTGTTCAACTTCCCCTTCGTGGCATTTTAAAGAAACATATATGTTTCTATCACCAAATTATAACGCCTTTGAAAAGAAGTACTTGCATTGTTTACTTTGAAATCCTTATCTTCTATGCCTAATGCCTGGCCTGTCTCAGGCTTAACTTCTATCCACTGCTTTGTTCTTTGATTAGGAATCAGAAATGATCTTTTTTTCAACATCTAGCAATTTTTTTTATTGACTACTAATTGTTGCTACTATGTGGAGACTCAGTTCTTATCATATGAAGATGTGGTTCTTGTGTTAGCAGACAGTTTTAGTGCTGGTGGAACCCTATGTCCCACAGGAAGCTTTGTTATTTCAATCCATGCAAAGTCTAATGAGTAACCCAAGTGTCTCTGCTTAGACTGAATATTCAAACTCTGTCTGCTCTGAAGATCTTGTTGAATCATGGTTTTAGACTTTGCTGGGGATGGGTCTAGTGTGACCTTACGTTAGGTTGTTACTCCTAAGGTCTAGCTTTTCTGTGTCTCAGCTGGATGTCAGAGTGTTATCAGTGTATGAAAGGCAGGACTATGGCAGGACCAGAATTCCATGTTCCCAGGCACTGCTCTTCCCATAAGTGCTCATTCTCTAGTGTCCCAGTCACCTTCTAGTGATCCTGAAGTGGTTCGGCACTAACTATGTATAACCCAGTCCTCAGCCACAAACCCCAGTGGATCTATTCTGCACTGCTCCCAATCGCTGATGACACCTCTTGCAGATTCCAGCTATTTCAGCTGACCCAGACTTTACTCTCAGGCTCCTCAGCTCAGTGAGGCTGCCATGCTTTGCTCAGATTCCAGCTCTTTGTGCCATAGTCAGGAACTGCAGAGACTTGGAAAATGATGAAACTCATCTCATTTTCCTTGTCCTCAGGGTCACCTTGTTATGCTAGCTATTGTCCAATAGTTGCCTCATATATTTTATTACTTGCTTATGGCAAGTATCAATTATAATTGCATACCTAGATATAGAAGTCAACTATCCCCACCCCATCTTGCAATAGTAGGAATCAAACCCAGGGATTCACACATGCTAGGTAAATGTTGTACCACTGAACTTCACCACCAGCCCTGTCTTATTTATCTTTGTACCATAAGTATTAGCAAATAGTATATCTCTGATAATCAATAAATATTTATTTAAGAAAGAATTCAATGGATGATACCATTCAATGAGCTATATACTGTCAAGCTAATCAATCTTTTAATCATCCCATGAGATCACCAAAATAGATTTTATTCTCACATAAATTAATTTGCTGAAATTTATGGGAGAGAGTTATAAGGAGAGAATTTTCACTGCCAGTTTTCAGTTGCTTTCATTTATTTATAACTGGCACAATTTTCTAGTCCTTTGATGGCAAACAGATAAATACTGGCAAATTAAAGTATAAATCTAGGTTAACAGGAATGCCTCAGAGAACAGAATTTTCCTCTGAGTTTCTGTTAATGTAACTTTCCCACCCAGTGACAGTTAATAGAAAATCCTTTCTGTTTTGATACTTATTATTGAAAGTTTCTATGAAATAAACAAATGTGCTTTCCTTTAGAAGATACAGCCTTTGACCATACAACAAATTTGAGATAAATGGATTTTCCTTTAATGCCTCTGAATATTAATCTGCTATGTCCACTCCAGACAGTTTCTAATACCTGGAAATACATTTAGGAGAAGGAAATATTCTGGTATCACTCCTAGATTATGGCCACACCAAATTTTGATCATTCCTAATACAGTAAATGGATATGACTCTAATCCCAATTTTCAATATGATTCCAGAGGCAAATGACTATTCTCTCACAATCCTTCTTGTTAGCAAGTCTCCAGTCCCAGGTATTTAATTAATACTTATTGGTAGAATAATTTGAGGGAACACATATGTCTTTCTTTCCTCTGTTTCCTGCTATGATCAGAGGAAAAATCCTCAGGATTACCCCAGCCTGCCAATATTTTTGAACTTTCTAACTATGCAAAGCTACAGTTGAAAGAATCAGGGACTAAGTTCTGAGAAACCGTATCCCCAGATTGCCATATTTTGTGTTTTCTCAATGATATCTCTCAAAAATGAAGTAAACAACTAGTTACTTTTCTGACAGAGGGACTACCAAAGGTTATTTCCAGTTTGTTTGTTTGTACTATTTGGGATTTATTCAATTTATCAAACCTATGAATTGTATCTTTTATCACTTGTGAAAAATCTCAACCATCAGTCTGTTAACAAATGACTTCTGCTACATGTTCTTTCTTCTCATGCTTTATTTTCCATGATTCTTTATCTCTCTTCTATATTTTCCATCTCTTAATATTTCCTATATACATTCCGTGTGTGTGTGTGGGGGGGGGTTACTGGAGATTGGGTCCAGGAGCATTCTACCTCTGAGCTACACCCTCAGCCCTATTTTTATTTTTATTTTTGAAACAGGGTCCCGCTAGGTAATGTGAGTCTCACTACTTGCTGACTCTGTCCATGAACCTGCAATCCTTCTGTCTCAGCCCCCAAGTATTGGGATTACAGACATGTGCCAACACATCCAGCTTTTCCTGGATACATTCTAAATAATTTCTTCTGACCTACCTTTCAGCTTATTAACCCTTTTTCTTTAGCTGATTTAAGCTGTTGTCAGGCTCCGAAACTGAAGTTTTGGGGGGGTTTTGTTTTGTTTTTATAATAAAGTTAAATATGGTCTTTGGACCAGAAAAACTGGTATCATCTGAGAATTTGTTAGAAATGAAAGTTATCAGGCCTTATCTCAGGCCAACTATATCAGAATCTATCTGGGTAGGGCCCAGGAATCTGTGTTTTGACAAGATAACCAGCTAATTTTTATGCATATGAAACTATAAGAAGCAATAATTTATATTTTTTTCAATTTTATGAATTCCATTTAGTTATTTTTTAAATTTGCCTGGTAATCTCTGCTTTTTTTTCTAGAATGTTTTTAAAAATTTTGTCTTTTACTTCAACCATATTTGTTTTATAGTCCTAAATTTGAAGTCTTTGGGGACCAATTTCTGCATTACTTCTGTTTTATACTGCATGACATCATATATCCTTCTGTGCTTAATGGGCATCTACCATTGCCGAGTCAGCGGCCCACGTGTTCAAAGCTCAAAGCCATCAGCTTCAGCAGATGTCTTCAAGATAAAGCAATGTTTGACCTTAGATTTTAGTCTGATAATTTCTACCATTTTGTTAGCACTTTCTGTACACACAGCAGTGTTCTGGAGCTGGTTTGTACTTACTGGATCCTGAGGGTGAATTGTTAATATCTCTTTCCAACTATGCATTCGATGATGTTATATTGGAATGGTAGGAGTGTTTACATCACAATATTCAACAACAAGGTCTTTGTTTGTTTCTTGTTTGTTTGTTTTTCAGTGCTGGAGATCAACCCTAAAACTTTATAGATGCTAGGCAAGCTCCCTACAACAGAGCTGCATCCCTAGCCTCAAAGATTTTTTTTGGTTTTTGTTTTGTGTGTGTGTGTGTGTGTGTGTGTGTGTGTGTGTGTGTGTTTCTGAGAAGTCTTATTACTAACATTTGACCGCACAAATAATAGAATTATTTTCCTTCTTTTTTTTTTTTTTTTTAAACTGTCATAGACTTTGCTTTCCCTACAGATTCATTGGGTATATTCAAGATGAATGCTGATTTTCTTTTGCTTTCCCTGGTTCTTCATACAACTAAGAATAAGTTTCAAGCAATTTAAATCCTGATCAAGCATGTCCATTTTGTATCTTAACTGTAGTCCTCAAAAATATTCTGTAAAGTTGTTATGTCAGTTCTCTATTTTTCATACAAGGATACTGAGGCCCAGAAAGATTTTATAACTTTATTATATTTCACATCTAGTAAAGAGAAGGGAGTTTCAAACCCACAATTAACTAAAGTCATGCTGCTCCAACTCACCTTTATCTTTTCTATTGACCCAAAATCGATCTTCCAAAATTCTTCCTACTATTTTTTTCCTCCTTTGTAGTCTTTTATAATATCTATTATTTCTTCTTTAAGCTTTAAAAGGACTACTTCTCAAAGTATATTAATGAAAAATAAAGAGAGTGCAAAAGAATAATAGGAACCAGCACTACCTTCTTCCTCCTCTGCTGTCATTATTGTCTCCTCTTCCTCTTCCTCCTCTTCTTCCTTCCCTCCTTTCTCCTCCTTGTTCATATTTTTCTTCATTATTCTTCCTTGTATTCTTCTTTTGCTGCTGTTGCTGCTGCTACTACTACTTCTTTGTATTCTTCATATTCTTCCTCCTCTTTCTTTTGTCACAGTACATTTCTAGAAACTGAGTTATGAAGTAGTTTTTATGGATCTGGTTTGTCCCCAGAGGCTTGGTCCCCTGAGGCTTGGTCCCCAGAGGCTTGGTCCCTAGTTTGGTGGTATTGAGGTGGTGGCACCTTTAAGAAGTAGAGCCTGGTGAAAGGTAAGGTAAGTCATGAAGACACCACCTTTGGAAGGGATTGATGCAGGTCTCATAGGACTGGATTAGTTCCTGTGAGGATGAGTTGTTATAAAGGAACCTGGCAACTTCTGACTCCCTTTTCTGCTCATGTACTTCCTTTCTCACATACACTCACACCTCATCTGCTATGAGGCCCTCACCAGAGCTAAGTCAATGACTATGACATTCTCTTGAGCCTCCAGAACAGTGAACTGAACAAGTCATTTTTTTAAATAAAATATCTTGTAAAGTGACATAAAATGAACTACTACAAGTAGGTTGAGAATTGCAGTAGAATGAAGAATATATTCATCGGGTCTTTGTCCCAGGTTATGGAGCATAGAGATCCTAAACCACTGGAAATTTTTTAAATGATGAGTCTTTTTGTTACTCATTACAAGCCCCTTATAATCATACCTGATTTTATGCTAATGAGATGAATTAAGGTGGGGCCCCTAGATGGCTTCAGGATGGGAATGGCTTGGAAAGACCAAATGATTAGAGTGTAGGAACTTTAGTCCCACACCTGGCCTCCTGAGAAGGGAGACGGTAGTAGATTGAGCTCTAGGAATGTTCCTAAACACAGAGATAGGAGAGCTTCCAGGTTGGTGAACATATCAAGGTACTGGGAGTCTGGTGCACCTACAGAGTTCAGGAAAGTTCTGTTCCACCCCTCCTCCCACTCCTTGCATTGTGCAGCTTCTCCATTTGGCTGTTTCCGAGTTATATTCTTTATAATAAACCAGAAAATTTCATTAAACCATTTACCTAAGTTCTGTGAGCCACTCTAGCAAGTTCTCAAATATGAGTATGAGGTCTCTGGAACTCCCAATTTATAGTCATTTAGTTGGGAGTGCAGGTGGCTCAGGACTTGGAACTGAACAAGAGGCAGCTTGTGGGATTAAACTCCTCTAAACTATGGGATCTGGTGCTAACTCTAAGTAGATAGTGTCAAAAATTAATTGAATTATTGGACACTCAATTACTGCTTGTAGAATTGATTTTTGGTGTGGGAAGACACTCCGGCAATAATATTATGATTTGGATGTTGTATTTTTAGTGGAAGACTTACCATCATATAAATTATGAATATGAGTAGTAATCTTTCTTAAAAGCAAGGGTATGGGTATCAAAATAAGATTTCATAGAATTATAAAATATTACAAATATGCTGTATATTTTATTATTGAAGAAACAGCACTATGTTATAAAGAGAATTCACATTTCATAAAATATGGAAACGATGTCTCATAAATTTGATCTGAAACTAATATTCCTGTCATAGTAAACATGATTAAACTTTCAGTCTTTGCCTTCTAGAACCCTAGAACTCTGCATAGTGGTAGAAACCTCTGAATAAATTACAGATTAGATAAGTGTAATAATAAGATAACTCAAAGTGACAGACATTGCCTTTATTTAATTAATTTATTTCAACTATTGGTACTACAACCCCATAGTTTTATTTTTATTATCAATGCATTACATTAAATCCTGTCTATTGTGAGCTTGATATGCAAAGCAGCATTTTTTGTATCTTGATGCTATTAAAAATATACTTCAAATTTCAAATAATTCAACTGAGAGATAAATTTTGAAACATAATTTGGAGCTGCCTACAACCAAGATAAAGAAGTTGATCAGTCCAAATGCATGCTGAAATCAGGAACTGTATATAATTCTATATATGTTTCCATATGGGCTTATTTGCTTGAAAATTACCTCTGTCTTCTAAAAGTTTTACCTTAGGATGATAGGAAATTTGGGGTTAACTACAATTACTGCTCAATTGAGATTTTACCATCCTTTGAAGTATTGCAAATGGATCACCATTTTAAGAAACAGTGCTAAGATTCTTTTCAGCTCCTCTGCTCTTATAGGACATAGTTTTCCTAATCGTGTTTCAATTATTTCATTGTTTTCTATGTGATAAATTAACTAGCTAAGGATCTGGAGGCTGTCAACCATGTCTAGACTTCTACTTTCTTGAGTCTTTTTTCATTTATACGATTTCGGCAAAAGACGAGCATTCTCTTGGTTCTTTTGTGAAGTGTCTAGCTGAAGTCTCAACATTTTTTCAAAATTTTGTTAAATTTCTATCATCTTTGGCATTTAGGATATTTGTTTTATCTCTACCAGTCTACTTGTCTGCTGGGTTTGCTACCTTTGGAAAGGTAAACTGATAGATTTCAATATAACTCTTGTTATATTGGATTCCAGAGTTATGCTTCTGGATCTTTGTCCTTTTATCTTTCTCATGTTTTTCTTTCCCCATGGTCTCTGAGTATGCCACCTCTGCTCTTAGCTTTGAGGTCAGACAGACTTCTTTTCTCTCTGACCTTGTCCCTTTGGGTTTTCTTCATAGACTTCTTTCTTTCTCTTTTCTCATAGCTAAAAATATTTCTTCTCCCTGACTTCTTAAAAATTCCCCTGTAATTTTAATTATCCACTGGTCAACTATGTAATATGAAAAGAAAGAAATATAATGTAAGAATATAGGAAAGATTTCCTATTGCCCTAATCAGTTATTACCCATTAGATTAAAAATGTAGACTCTATGTTCCCTCAACCTACATTCTCACAATTTGGTGGCCCCAAACTAGATGTAGGGTTTGTTATTCAGAAGTTACACCATTATGAAATTTAATGAAAATATACTCATAAAATTGAATAATTTATCACCAATTCTCATTTAGATTCTACTAATAAAAGAACTAAAGCTTACGTCATAGTGGGATGCTTGCTATCCATCAATTAACCATTCTTAAATCTCAAAATTAAAACTATACAAATGAAGTGTCCACTATTGTTCAATTAGCTATTTCCCTGTCCTTGCTTTTTTAGTTCAACTGTTGGTATAATCTTGTGTTAGGATTTTTCAATATTAAGAGTTAATACCTTTTAGATCCTTGGGTACCAACTAATATTTTCTTATTTTAATTATCAGTGATATGTTAATATATCAAATAGAAATTTCCTTTCTCGCTTTTACAGAGGTACATGCCATCATTGTTCTCAAATGCTATGAAATGTTATGAGTTTCTGTCCCTGACCTTTAAATTCTTGGTAACTTTTCTTCTCCTTTAAGTACCATTTTAGAGATGAATCATAAATGCTAATCCAGACTACCTAGAAAACAGTATGATTAAATATTTTAAACATTTAACAAATTACTAATTGTTTTGTACTCTGCTATGACATAATCATTAAAATTATGTCTCCTTAAAGTTTCTGGTTGAAGTGAATATTGTGCTTAAATACAATGTCTGAATTATATTAATAGTAATGATAGAGTGTGTATAATGTGACAGTAACCCTACACATATTTAATTCTTTAAAACAAAATTCCCTTACATATATTGAGGTTAAAGCTCATACAAGTTATTTAACTTGTTGAAAATTCAACTAGTATATATGTGTATATACATATATACACACATATATATTTATATGTATATATATGATTCATGATCTGAACCTACATTTGTACAATTCCAAAATCTGCATCCTTTGCCATTTTACAGGTGAGCTATTTCTCTGGTGATCATGTTATCTGATTAATATCCCAATCTCTACCTATTTTTATTCTGTACAGATTGTTAATATATGGAAAAATTAATCAACTTGGCACAGAAAATTTATTTACTTTTAGAGTGACTGACATAGATCACCAGATGACCATTAGCATCATGGCCATTACTACACATTGTAAATATGACTAAGATGATTCATCAGTTCTGATATGTGGGAACAGGGTACAGTGTTGCCCCACCTATGATGGTGACAAAATTCAGAGCACTAGGTGTGGGGGCACAAGTTTAAATTGAGATTCTGCCTCACTAATTCTTAGGCAACTGACATGTCACAACCTTCTTAACCTCTCAAAGACTCTCATCACATCTGCTAAAGAGAAGTTTAAGAAGACTGAACTCAGTGTTGTCAAGAAGATTAAATGAGATAATGTGTATAAAAAGTATTACATTCTAAAAAGCACTCTATAAATTTCAGCTATGATAGTTATTTATTATCACAGCCTTCATTGATAAATTCTTATGATATTGGCACTTTGGAAACAGAGAAAATATGTTACATGTTACTGTTCTATTATTTAAATCTCTTCACACTTGGACTCCTACATTGCTTTACAGTCTGGATCATGCTTAACTTTCTGTTTGCAACTTAACATCCTGCAAATGATGTATCACTTGCTCTTGCCATCTGTGTCTTCTGCAAAATCTAGGTTATATTACTGGATTTTTGTATATTTCATGTCCTACCAAGATTTGTTTCAATATTTGGGAACCTTCTAATGTATGTCTAAGTCTTAATTCTTCCTTCTATGATATTCCTTAATATCTTGGTGTGACTGAGAAGGAGTATATGAATTAATCAATAATAATTAATAAGCTTTTGACTGTGACATATGCTGAATACAATCAAGTCCCAGAGGGCAACACATACAGCATGTTACAAGTCTGTCAAAATATGTATGATTTATGCACGTAAATACTAAATCATAATCAATCTTCATTTAAAAAATCACATATTTAGAAAACAAAATAACTCAGCATTTAACACTATTTCTATTATCAGCTAGGGTGTTTAAAACTATCCAATTCTACTGTTCATTAGAATGCTGTAAGTTATCATTGTATTTACCAAGAAAAACATTTCATATAGGAAATTACAAATTAAGATGAACATGAAACAAGGTATTACTTTTTTAGAAAATTACACAGTTTTCCCTTTATTTCAAGTAAAACACATAATGAACAGTAATTAACAGGGCAATTTGATGGTTCATTGATAAATTGTACTAGGTCCATTTCCCATTGAAAGTATACATAGTTGAAATACACGAAAATCTCTGTGTTTTTTAATTACTGAAATTTGATAGTATTCATTATAATAAATTATTTCAGCTATAATGTTAAAACAAAGATGTAGCACACAAAGCAAAATTAAACAAAGGTCCAAATGGGATATTATTAAAATGTCAAAGTGAATAAGCAGATGGGGTTTGTATGGCTCAGTGGATTAGTCACCAAGCTCCATTACCTTGGGGACTCTAGTGAAATCTAGTCTCAGTGGAATGATCAGAAAGTAAAAAGAAAGAATATATACAGAAGCAAATAAATAATTTTGTTTGTGCTCCTATCTAAAACCCAGAGTTTTCTTATTTGTTTATTCCTTTTTTTTAATCACAAGACAATACTGCTACATTTGGTGGTTTTCATTCAAGTTCTTTTCTGTCTCTCTCTCTCTCTCTTTCTCTCTCTCTCTCTCTCTCTCTCAAAGATTGTGTAAACTAAATGAAAATAAAAGGAAAGATTGGAAATGAGATTTGTCATGCTCTTCACACAACCAAGAGCATGCAATGAGGATCCTGGATCAAAACAGAGCTTCAGCAGGATGCTCAATCATACAGGGTAGCCCTGCCCAAATGCAGTTACTTCATAGCAATCCCATAAAAAAGAAATTAAAATTATTTTACTGTCTTTCATCCTGGTCAGCTCCCTAAAGCAATTGCTAGTAGCTACTCTTTTCAGAAACAAATTGAAATGCAACAAGTTGCTTTGATTTTTATTGTGGCTTTGCAGTTTAGTACACATCAAACCTCACAATCTGTACCAACTAGTAAGTTGAGATTTAGGACACGAACAAACATCCTGCAGGAAAAATTAAAATTGGTGGAAAGCCTTTTCCTAGATCAAATAAAAGCACTGCTCAGATATTTTGTGTTAAGAAGAAAAGTAATTGCATGGCGCACACTACATTTTGTGAAGTACGCTCTCTGGAAGACTTTTTGGTAAGAGCTCTGAAATGTCTGTGTGGCACTCTACTCCATAAAATAAACACTTGCCAAATGCAGATTCCTCAAGAAGTAGCTCTTGAGGCAGCAGCTGCAATGTAATTGTGGACCAATAGATATTCCTCACAGCAAACTAAAACTGTAAGATGTCACCACCCAGTCTACTTAGGGCACTACAGGAAACTGCACTGTTTCTTTTGTTTTTGTTCAGTTTGGGTTTTTTGGTAATATAGACTAACCCTGGCTTAATTAAAATCTAGTGTGGTCTTTGAGAACTTCTTAGAGTCTGCCAGAGTTGAACAGGTATTCCTGTGCACCTGCCTACATACTTACACACATAGATGGATATAATATATAATTCTAAATACATGTGACAACACACATAATCAAGATATTGCAATAAATAACTGAAAAGTAGAACAGGAGTCTCTTATTGCTACACTGTGCCAATTTTATCACCACATTGTTTTCATATGGCAGGACTGATAAGATTCTGCAAGCTCCCAGAGCCCAAGGGATTTGAACATGCCTGGTGAAAATTGGAAATCAATAGGAGTCTATAATCACAAGCAAATGGCATCATTTTCATTGGGGTAAAAGATGATGCGAGCTTGTATGGAAACTGTTGCACATGGGCCCAAATGATATGATACCTTCTTCTCATGTTGGAAACACCTGGAATTTTTTTTTTTTTTGGTTAGTCTGGAAGTTGGTTAATTGATTGGTGGTTGTTTTACAACACAGCTCTGTCTTACAAAAGAAAGGCAAATTATTCCTTCATTTTAGGCAACAAAGGAATGGCAAGCCTTTGTGCTCTACTTGTGCTAATTAGATAATGAATGTTTTTCCTGAATTTATTGGGACTGGGAGAGAATTCATTTTCTGCATTTGGCACCTCTGTTTATCTGGACTCTTGTTACCAAGTGTGCAAATGTTTCCAGGATTTTTGTCAACCTACCCCTAATTCATCTCAAATCTGCCTTGAAGTGAACTCCATTTCCAAAGCTAAGAGGCAGATTAGTGTCCAGGGTCATTTGGTTCTGCCCTAAGTCAAGTCTACCAATTCAATGAGAAAATGAGAAGTGTTGTCCACTAGTGTCCAAGCTCAATCAAACATTTAATTTCATCACCAAGGCCTGTTTTGTCCCAAAGTTACAAGCCTGTTTATTTTTCTTAATTTTTGTTCATCTGATGTGTCCAATTCCTGTCTTTGAGCTCTCTAGCTCAGACAGAAAGACTCTAATGCATTCATTGTGAAAGACAAGAATGCACCTCCCTACCCACATGGCTGGCAACATGCTCAACAATGGCTTTCTGCAGCACCGAAACTAGTGATGTTTTATAAGGAGAGGCCAGGTTTTGTAGAAGATGTAGGAGCCTAGTCTGTCTTCCTATATCTGTGTATAAAGTGTATAGACAATTTTCAAAAATACTTGGATTGAATTTCCTACCAGCCCAACAAGACAGGGTTCAAGGTACAATTAAGCAGACATTTTCAAAAGTGGATTTATCTCTTGCGCATCTGAATTTGAAATAGATGTTCAAGTTTTCCACCCTGAAGGATTTCTTTTATAATAAAAGATAAGTTCTAGGAAGGAGGGATCATATTTGTCTCGTGCACTGTTCCCACGGGGTATAAAATAGTCAATTAATAGTCGTTATTCAAATGAGTGGCTGGATAAACACATTAGCACAAATGTCATTATTAAATTAGTTAGTTATTATCCAGCAGAAGGTACAAAGTAAGAACCAATAAGTTTTGAGGCCAGGAAAGAAAATTTCTGGAGCATTGGCAGATAACAGACAAATGGGAAACATATTGCAACCCCAGGATGCAAACGTGCTCTGTTGCCCAGGGCTGTCAGAGGAGCAGCAACTTGTTTAAAATTGGTGTTGAATGTGGGGGTGGCGGGGGTGGGAGGAGCTGGGTAGGACTGCCAAAACCAAATTTGCCCTCCTCCTTATCGAAGTGATGGAAGGAAGGGTTGGAAAAGCATGCTGTAAAAGTAGACCTTTGAATGTTAGCCTCTTAAGATAAATAAGTTGATGACTTTGGCAGCCCTGCAGCAGTCTATCTCTCCAGTTATAAACGCTTCCTCTTCAGCTCCCTTTCCATTTTTTTTTTTTTTTTTTTTACTTTTGTATTTATTTTCTTGTTTCTCTGTTGTGAGCTCAAAGGCTCTCCATCATACACCTAGTATCTAGTTGAGCAGCTGGTGGCTGGTAAAGCTGATAGGACAAGCCCAGAAGGAAGGGAAGGCTTTTCAGTCTTTCTTCCCACACACCTTGGCTGAGCCTGATGCAAAGTCTGTTTAGCCTGGCATTACCAACATTCTTGCAACTGCCCAGCCAACTGAGTCGAGACCCTTGAGACCCTTTCTAGAACCGGTGGTAGGAGATCTTAGGCAGGCCCTGAGATCACCTGGAAAGACACCCACCCCAGTGCTGACTTCCCTGCTTTCCACAAACTCTCCTCCACTCCTCTCACCAATGTCTTCTCTTTGGTGAGAGAGCACCAAATGATCAAGGAACTCCTAAGATATGCTACAGCTTACAACAGAGGTGTAATTAAAAGGTGTCGCATATTTACCAACTGGCTCACCTGTAGCTCAGCATATGGGACTAGAAACATCCTTCACTCTGCTAGAAGCATCCAGCTGCCTGCTGAGAAAACCATGTCAGCCTGACAGCGCCTGGCTTAATTACTTCAAACTTAAAATAATTAATAAGTTCCTCATTTTCCAACAGGAAAGCACTTAACGCTGCTCAATAAAATAATTCATAGCCTACATAACTTGCTGCAGTAAGAAGGATTCTTAGGATTATTTTCTCCCCCTGTAACTTTGGGTAATTTACCCGTTACACATTTGAAATGATGTTTTCTTGCTGAGCCTCCCACAGGACTGTGAGTTCCGATCATTGCATTTCTTCTAGCAAACCCAGTGTTCCTCAAAGGCATCAGGGAGAGCCTTGCTTCTCACACCACCCTCCCTTTCCTAATCCTTCTGAGTCATGGGTTTCATCGCAAATGATCTGAGAAGCTTTCAGCTCAAAACTCAAATATTTGCTTTAAATATATGTAGGGAGAGGATGTGGGGAAAGTGAAGGGAAAAATTTGTGCCAAGGAAGGGAAATCCAAAAAAAGATAACCCAGCAAAAAAGCATCACTGAAAGATGTACAAAATGGGCCTGAACTTCACCTTCCCTTTTGACTTCCCATCCAGGATCTTACAGGCACGCACTTCAGGTAACACAGATGCACAAGGTAGCAAATATAATTTTTGAAATTGCTTAAGAAGAGTGTTTTTAAGTGAATTTCTTTCAAGGGGAGAGATTTTATTTGGAAATGCATAATGGAGAGGAACAGAGGAAGCTGTGATTTCTCAAAGGTCCTATTTTTGATATCTACCCTAAAAAGAAAAAGTGTTTATTCCATTCTGAGTAGGTTATTTTTAATGACAAATTTCTTGGGAGTTCCAAAAGGCTACTAAAAACAGGGCAAGGTGGGAGGGGAACAGGAATAAAAGGCTTAAGTGTTTGTCCCTGGTGAAAGCCAAGCCTTCACCAAGACAAACAGAAAGAAGAATCTAGGTCCCAATATGCAGCTCTCAAACTTCAGTGAGTGCATGCAAATCACCTCAGAGCTTGTGAAAATGCTCAGGGCCAGGTCCCCTGTCCAGAGACTCTGATTATATAAATCTGTCATGAGACTTGAAATCTGCCTCTTTAGTATAGATGTGGGTGTTCTGATCGTGTGACCCTGCTGTCATCAGTACCTCCGGTGGGGACAGTTCCCCTGAAAGGCCCAGAAACACTAATGGGGATGAGATTAGCAAACAAGGAAACACTTCCACAGATGCCACATGTACATACACAAAACCATGCGTGCCTATTTCAGTATCCTGTATGGGGAAGGGGTAGGAGTGGGAAGGAAGACAGAGGAAGCTCACCAAGTGCTGTGTACATGTATGTCCCTATCACTCTGAACTTCATTATGATGTCAGACTACAATTCACCAATAAAAGTATATTTTTTTTAAAAGAGAGAGGAAAAAAAAGATTAGCAAGCAGTCACCATTATCTAATGTTCTGAAGCCAGAAGGCCAAAGTTTCTTGTGCCCCTTCCAGTAAGATAAGCTGTATGTCAGCAGAGGCAAAAACAAGTAAGGCTGACAGTGCTACTGGAACCTGATTTGTTTCAAAAGCCTGCTTGCTCATTCAGAGGGAAAGAACAATCCATAAATATTTGGGAGGAAACTCTCCCCTTATAGTCCAAATAATACCCTTTTTTTTTTTTTTTCATTTGTGGTTAGACATCATCATGGGTCCACAGCTCTTCTAGCAGCAAAGGGGATTTTACTGTCCCTTCCTCTGATGGCAGAACTGTCCTCACTAGGACCTGAGTGAGGACTGGGGTCACATCCACCATAACAGCAGCAAATGCCAGAGCCTGTCCACACTGAGGAGGAATCCCACCTTCAGCAGGGGGTGAGTGCACCGAAGGCATTTTTGGCATATGAGTTGGCATCATTTCAGACCATGCAACAGAGACAACAGAACTTTGAGTGGTCCCAGTCTCTTTATACACTTCTCATTATGGCCAAAACCTCAAAACATCCACTCTTTCCCAACACAGAGAGAAATATTTAATTTTGACAGATCTGTGTATGAAAAATAATGATAAGTTTGCATCAAACTCTCCAGAGAAACAAAGTTCACCCTTTAGTATAGCCTGGTGTTTAAGTACCAAGAGGTTGACACTGAGTAGCTCAAGGATGAGGCCTAATTCCTCCCTGTACTGTAGATATGACTTGGGTTATGCTTTCTTTTACTTTTCTGAAAGTCAGTTTCTTTATCTACAAGATAGGGATAATATTCCTACAAATATTATATGAAATAGTACCTAGTAGAGGAATTTTGTTGGGGGGACTACTGAGGGTTGAAACCAGGGACATTCTATCTCTGAGCTAGATCCCCTACCCCTTTTATTTTTATTTATTCATTGTTTTGTATTGTTTTTGAACAGGGCCTTACTAGGTTGTTGAGGTTGGCCTCAAACCTGCAATCCTCCTGTCTCAGCCTCCCAGGTACTGGGATCATAGGCTTGTGCCACCTCACATGGCTCAGGAAAAAAAAAAATTGAATGCTAATTATTCTCATTCATCAATAAATCCAGAAGGACAGGATTATGCCTGTAGTGTTTATCACTAAAATTCCAGCACAGATCCTGGCGTATGGTTCATATTCCATAAATGCTATTATGGTTTGGATATAGAATCTGCCCTGGAAAAGCTCATGCATTCACAATGCAATAATGCTCAGAGGTAAAATAATTGAATCATGGGGTTCTAATCTCATCAGTAGATAAACCCATTGGTGGATTTATGGATTTACTGGGTAGTATGGCAGGCAAGTAGGGTGAAGCTAGAAGAGGTAGGTCACCAGGGGTGTGACCTTGGGGACTACCTCATCTCCCCTGTGCTCTCTCTGCTTCCTGACACCATGCCCTGAGTTTCAGATATCACCTGGCCTAACCCATGGATTGAAACCTCCAGAACTTTGATCACATCAATCTTCCTTCCTCTGAGTTGTGGTTGTCAGGTATTTTAGGCCACAGCAGTGAGAATCCTGACTGGAACAAATGCTTTTGGAATGAAGGAAATAAGGGAAAAGGTGGGGGGTAGGGAAAAGGGAAGGAAAGAAGAGAAAAGGGTGGGGGGAAGGTAGAGAGGAATAAGAAAAGCAGAAGGAAGGACAGACTTCAGATGATAAAGAAACTAATTCCAAAGACAAGAAGAATTGCTTAGAAATTACAAACATTAGCCTTGACTATACTGCATTAACAAACAATATACATACACTTAAGTCTTATTCACAAAAAGTCTTCAGCTGGTCTGAGCAGAGTCGGAGACCCATCCATATTCCATGTGGTGGTGCTGGCCTCTCAGAACAGAACATGTCTTTGAGGTAAATGTGGCAGGATAAAAGAGAACCAGGGAGTCATGCCTCTGTGAATGACATACATCACTTCTCCTCAGTTCTGTTGGCTAGAACCCATCACATGATCTACCCAACTGCAAGGGAGAGGAATCAGAGTGGTCTGTGTGCCAAAAAGGGCAGGCATCCCAAACACGGGGTGAGCTGGTAATGTCTACCACATCAGTCCTCCTGGCACTAAAATCTAAAGAAAGGTCATTGACAATGTGAGTATAAGAAAATATCTCATGAAAACAAAAGTAAATACCATAAATGATCTTGGGTTTTTAGTTTTTGGTTTTTTTTTTTTCATAATATTCTGGGATTTTCACTTGGTATCTGTTATGTTCAGGTGCACAGGAGAACTCTCAAAGAAGGATCATGCATAATACAGTGAAGTGAGTTGATCCTGTAATTTATCCTCTCTCTCTCTTCCTCCATCACCCCCTCGCTTACACACACACACACACACACACACACACACACACACACACACACACTGCAACACATACACTTTATTTCTGGCTAGGCAAGACTCCTTTCCATCCACATTAACCTAGATGCCAGGATGAGCAAGAGATGTGTTTGCTGATATCTAACATTTATTGAGAAGCATTAGGAGATATTAGGGATAGACAGATATCCCTGACACCGGTAATTGCCCCGAAAAGATCTTTAGTTATTATTTCATTGGATAAACAAATGATGGCAGCTTTGACCTTGAACTACCAATTCACTTGGACAGGGTCATTCCAAGGCAAATTAAATTATGGCAGAGTTATACCCTTTGATGACCTAAACACTTAATGGAGTTAGCTGCAAAATTTAATTCTCTAAAATTTGTCAGTATCCAAATCTGACTCGACTAAGCCAGATGTAATCACCTCACAGTCCATTTTAACACTGTTATATAACTTCAGTTTGCAAGATTGTTGAACTACAACTGAATCTCTTTTTTGGTCATACATTTCTGAGCAGCATATCAGAACTTTTAATGCCTTAGAATTAATGTACTGTAGTCTAACACCACGCAGTGTTTCAGTTAGCTTCACAATGGTGGAAAAGCAACTTCCAAAATCCAAAAGGCTTAGAATAATAAACATTTAGCGACACATTGACAGCTGAAGTCAGGGGCTGCGGCTTTGTTCCACCTTCCTTTTCAAGAAACGAGATTAGGGCTAGGGTTATGCTTCAGATTAGGAGCCACTCCTTTCTGAGATATGCCATTCTCATAACAGAGAGAAAAGAGTGAGGGTGCAATAGAAACACACAATGCCTATTAAATCTTTTGTTCAGACATAGCATGGATCGTGTCCTATTACACATCCATTGGCTAAAATCAATTACAGGGCCCAGAATAGAGAAGTGTATTCCTCCCTCATAGGACATACTGGACGGTACCTGGCCACAGGTGGGAAGGCATAATCCTCTTATAGGAAAAGGAGTGCATATTTAAGAACAAAACACTGTAATGCAGTAAGTAACCAGTGCTGCATCTTTCTCATCTTATTATCCCTAGGGCCTAGCACAGGTGTCCAATGAATATTTATTAAATTACATTGCATATTCATTGTATTGAATGAATATATCATTTTAGTGTAAGTCAGTCATCTGAAAGAGCAGTTTATCATTATATCTATCACCTCTATTATCATCATGGTATTTTAAAATTAGCCACATGTAACTAGTACTTATCGGAGCATTCTACAGATAACAATAGATTTTATAGATTACTTTTAGTGGTGTAACAATTCAAAAGAGAAAAATAATGGCAAATAATTTTTAAAAGACGCTAGCCTAAATACTCATTTATTAACATATAAACTCACAATAATTTCTTTTTGTGTGTGAAATACAGTTGATAATCAAACCCTTAAAAAAAAAAAGTACAGCTTATTTTTCTGATACTGGTCTCTGAGATTTAAGATTCTATATCTTCTACTAGAAATACCTTTAGGGAAACACCAGAAATAATAGGTGAAAATAGGAATGATTACCTTTGCATAATGAACTCAGAAATTAAGTTGACTTAAATTAGTTGATTTTGAAAGCAGTCACTGAAATAGTTACAAGGTGAGTGCTTAGCCTAGATGAACTCAAAATATAATAAAAGTTTGGGAGATGTTTGGGAGATGTTTGGACAAGAGTTGGTTCTGCTGCTTTTGGATAAGAGTTCAGACAAAATGAAATTCTGAGACTCTGCCAGCCACCTCTTAGGGATCTGGGGATAAAGGCTACGCTACAATACGCTCCACTATCACAGAAATCACTCATTTTAATTTGCATCCATTTCAGGAGTTGGTCACGGGCAAATTCACACATCCAGAAACTGGCTTTTCCTCAAAGATACCAGTATGCTACATATTACACTACAAGAATCAGGACTAATACCTTTATCCTGTAAAACAATGCAGTCCCCTCCTAATTGCAACTGGAAATTGTACCAAAGTTATCATTTGGGCTCAGTGAGTTTGTGAATTAATTCATTATGCTGTTAAAATCCCAGCGCCTCTTATCACCTGCCGCTTTGAAGACTCTGGTTGCAATAACAGCACTGCCCCGTCAGCTGCCAACTGTGTGAGCTGGAGGCAGCTAAGAAGTGAATCCTTGAACTGAGAAATTCCACCTAGGGGAGGAGATGCAGCTTTGACTTGCAAACAGGGCCCAGGAACCTAGCAGAGCTATCTGGAGAACCACCTGAATCATCGATCCATAAAACCATCATGAAAGTCAATGTCTCCTCGAGCACAGATCAGAGTCAGGCTTAGATAAAATGCTGTCAGTAATGATAACCCTGTTCTCTGACTGTGGACGAGACTAAAGGATCAGTTGTGCCTTACTTTGAGGAAATTGTGCAAATACTAACCTGGAAATAGTAGTCAGAAAAGCCAAGCGAACCCTTGTTTTGAAATCCTTTTCTAAATATACGTGACTTATACATTTAAAGTTTGATGTTACCTTTGAGAAAATAAGCCAGTATCACTGATTAAAAGAATATTTACTTTCAGTGCCACTGTCAGCCAGATACATTTGCCTGGCTGCCAAGCTATAATTAATTTGCTAGTGTGCACTGCCTGTCCCGAGATTTCCATGGAGCCACACTAGTATTTCTCATTAAAATGAATCCTGAAGGCACTTTGTTATTGTTTAGTCTCAGAGAAATATTGACAGTGGTTTTCTTTTTTCTCTCATCAACATCATTGTTTTATAAATGCTAAGCGTGGAAGAATTTTTGCACACCTTTGAAGTATTTCTGATCAATAATTCATTCAAAATCACAAAGGAGCAAAATAGCTGGGTGGTTGAAACTGTAGCAATGTTAGGGAAATCACATCTGCTTTTAAATCATCATATTAGGGGAGACAAGGCTTCATAGAAGGAGCCGCAGCATCCGCCAAGCCCGTGCCTTTCTCTTTGTGCTCAGTTCAGCTGTGTCTTTTAACTCAGCTTTAGGGGGCTGTTTTGCCAGCTTTCCGATGCCAGCGTGGGGGTGTGGGCACTTTCGCCTCCTGCAAGAGCAGAGCACCTGTGTAGTATTCTAACTTTGCCTGGGGTCATGGATAATTACCTCAATATTGAGGTTGGATTTGCCTTCATTCTATACTATGCCACTGGAGAGGAATTATTCCTACTCTGATATTCAATGCTTAGATAAATCTATTGCCACTGCCAAATAAATGTTAAATTATAAGAATCATATCATTCCTGCCATAAAAAAGTCTATTTAAGAAAAGAAGAATAAAATTGAAACCTATTATGTATTTGTCAATGATATCCTTGGCAGAACTAGATATAAAGAGTCAGACTCTTCCTTTTACTTTTAGTGTCAGAAGAAAAGGACATGCTTTCTAATTATTTCAACCATAGGTTAAAGAAAATAGCCATTGGCTCTTTTGTTAAAGCATTCTTCTACTCTCTTCATTGTTTGAAAATTAATAATGCCAGTGATTGTCGGGCGTGGTGATGCATGCCTGTGATCACAGTACTTGGGAGGCTAAGACAGGAGGATCACAGGTTCAAGGACAGCCTCAGCAACATTGTGAGACTCAGCAACCTAGTGAGACCCTGTTTAAAAACAAAAATAAATAAATAAATAAAAAGATCTGGGGATGTAGCTTAGAGGTAGAATACCCCTGAGCTCAATCCTCAGTACCATTAATAGTAATGGTAATAATAATAATAATAATGTTTTCAATGTGAGGTATTATGTTTTTAAATTATTGAACCTAATTCCTAAAGTCAAAATGATGATAAAATGTGAGAGAGTGCATATAACGAATGAGGATTTATTTTCTTTGAGGTTATTAGGCATCTCAGAGCTAATGTTATTTTATAAACTACACAACAGGAAATAAAATGTTGGTTAAGGAATTCCTCTTATAAATGTAAACTTTAAAAGTGATCTCTTGGCATACTTAGAAACCCATTTAAACTTCCTCTGGGAATTACATGAACATCTTTCAGTATGTCGACTCATTACTCAAAAGCAATAAAATCTCATTTAACCTGAAATAAATCTTTAATATCACTTTAGCTTCTCATCCACAACAAAACATAATGTTGTACAAAATTAGTTATTGAATAAAAACTACTAACCACATTTTTATAATTCACTTTTTTACCTTCAACAAACAAATCATTTTTAGATTTTTTCTTTTCATTTTTAGCAGCAGTGAAAACTTTTTAGTATATTTCTCCTGTTTCTTTCTACCTTTTTTTTTTTTTTTTTTTTTTGTACTGGGGATTGAACCCAGGACTGTCCTACCTCTGAGGTACACTCTTAGTCCTACTTTCATTTTTTATTTTGGGAGTCTCCCTAAGTTGCAGAGGCTGGCTTCGAACTGACTAAGATCCTTCTGTCTCTGTCTCACAAGTACTGGAACTACAAGTGTGTGCCACCACTCCCAGCTTTGTCTTTTTCTTTTTTCTTTTTTCTTTAGAATTTTTGTTTTTTTTATTTCTTATTGGTGCATTGTAATCATACATCTTAAAGAGGTACAAGCTGGTAAAGGCATACGTGCACACAACACTCATTTAACCTTCCCATTCCCTGCCTCATTCCTTCCTCCCTTCCTCCTTCTTATGTTTAGCTTCTTAGTGATTAACTTTAACATGTTTGTGAATGTACATCATGCGCATTAGGGTGCTCCCTCTCCCCCACTCCCATCACCTTCAATTAGGTCACCTTCTTTTCTCATCTAAGGTTTCTTTTTCTTCGTCTAGAGTCCCTCCTTTGACCTACTTTCTCCCTAGCTTCCCATATTAGAGAGAGCATCCAATTTTTTACTTTTTTGTGACTGACTTATCTCACTTAACATAATGTTTTCCAGTTCCATCCATTTCCCTGCAAATGACATGATTTTGTTCTTCTTTATGGTTGAGTAAAATTCCACTGTGTACATATCCCATAGTTTTGTGATCCATTCATCTGTTGATGGACATCTTGGCTGGTTCCATAGTTTGGCAACTGTGAATTGTGCAGCCATAAATCCACTGAAAAAGAAACCCTGAAATCAATTCCACTCAATATAGCACCCCCCAAAATAAAATATTTATGAGTAAATCTAACCAAGGAGGTAAAAGACCTCTACAAGGAAAACTATAAAACATTTAAAAAATAAATTGAGCCAGGCGTGGTGGTTCACGCTTGTAATCCCAGGATTTGGGAGGCTGAGACTGGAGGATCCGGGTTCACGTGGCCAGCCTCAGTTACCTAGTGAGGCACTCCACAACTTAGTGAGACCCTTTTTCAAAATAGGGCTAGGGGTGTAGCTCGGAGGTAGAATGCCCCTAAATTCAATCCCCAGTACCACAATAAATAAATAAATAAATAAATAAATAAATAAATAAATAAATTGAAGAAGATCTTAGAAGATGGAAAGCTCTCCCATGGTCTTGGGTAGGCAGAATAAATAGCATATTTTTCTTTTTTGAGACAGAGTCTCACTAAATTGTCTAGACTGGACTTGAATGTATGATCCTCCTGCCTCAGCCTCCTGAGTAACTGGGATTACAGGTGTGTGCCACAACACACATCCTTCTAGCTCATTTCATTTGACTTTATTAGGAATCAAACTTTTTGAGAACTTTTAGACAGTGGCTGCCAAAGAAAACTGCAGCCATTTGAGTTTTCACAAGCGAAGTCATGAATTAAAGTGTATCCCCGCCAACTATTTAGCACTGGGTTCTCAGCTGTGGCTGACAGTACTATGGCATACATCATAATGGAATTAAGAAAAGCAAGGTTTTGTTCTGCTTCATCGTGTATAACTCAGGCAAAAGTTTTACAAACTGAAAAACATGCATAAAGGAAAACTATATTACATTAACTCAAGAATAAAAGAGGTAATGATCAATTACAAAGAAGCTAAGCCAAATATATATCATTAGTGTTAATATTAGTCTGATATAGAAAGACATTTATCAAATCCTCTCACAGTATCTTCAAAGATAATATTTTACTGTATGTCAGATACTATTCTAGAAGAGATAATAGATATGTTATTCATGAGCTATATACACAACATATATGCATACCATGCTCATATGTATAAATGTATATATGTAAAATCTCAATTTTTACAACAATTCTTCAAGACTGATACTATTACCTCTATTTTCAGTAAAAGAAACCAAGGCTCAAAAATGTTTTATCCATAGCAAAACCAGCAGTGTCAGGATTTGAATACATGTCTGTATGACTCAAATTTTGTGTTCTTAACCATTACTAGATAATAATATTGACAGAAATCTCAGTAGTTGATTAAACAGTCAGGTCCACAGAATATAAATAGATATTACTAGTCAGTGTTCTCCCAGAGAGAGCTATATTCTCTACAAATTTTCACATTCGGCCTTACTTGGTTCAACTTTTGTTTTTAATCCCCAATTTTACTAAGATCTACTTTTCAATGTACATATAACACAAATCCAGGAAGAATAGTTAGCTAATAATATATTGGATTGCTAACTCTGTTTTTGACAATTAGCTCAATATACAGGAATTAGGAGCTCAAATTAGATGCGTTTAACATGGACAAGTTGGCCACAGTAAAGAGGGAAAAAATCCCACAGGTATTATTAGTTGACAACAGATAGCATGAAAGTGCTTCCCCCAAATTAATGATCAAGTGCATTATCCAGATGGAGGAAAGCAGATCTATCACTGCACTTTGCAACTGTCAGGAAATAACTACAGTCTGAAAGGTCTCCATACTATGAGACAGCTTACAAAGCTCTGTTGAGGGCCTCTCTTGATGTTTTCAATCAGGTTAAGGAAAATATCAGGTTCAGCTGGGGAACCTCTTTGAAATTACATAGGTCTGGGCTCCTTCCTTCAGAGAACCCCACAATCCCACACCTACCTCGTATGGTAAAATATTCAAAGGCTTCAGCTGGTGTAATTCGAAAACGAAACTAGTACATTTCTATATAGAATGTATGTTATAATCTCCAAGATTTTTCCAATATTCCAAATAAAAGCCATTTACACATTTTAAGTCTACAAATTAGAAATGGACACTAATATATATATTATATATTATATATTGTATATATGGGGGAAAATGTCAATATATCTTTTGTGTATATACCTTATATGTTGCTCAGCCTTCGCCAAGCAAGCAACACATAAGCTTAAATATTCTGGCATCAAATAAAAAGTGAGAAGTGAGAATTTAAAGTAAATGTTGTAATAAAATGGTTAAAAGCTAAGATTTTAGAGCCAGACAGATATTTTTAAAATTTCTTGTTTGAATGATTCTTTACCAGGCTTTTGACTTGAGTAAACTTAGTGATCTTGGAGACCTAGCCTCTCTATGCCTTAGGTTTCTCATTTGCAAAATGGGGCAGTAAGTGTTCCTCAACTTTAACCCCAGCTCCATTACTTCTAGTTATAAAACCACGGGTAGATGCTCAACCTCTGCACATATTAATTTCTTCTTCTGCAGAATCGATACAACAAACCAGGCATGGTGGTGCACACTTGTAACCCCAGCTATTTAAAACTGAAGTAGTTCGAGGCCAGCATGTAGATTATTTTATAGAGTGTGTGTGTGTGTGTGTGTGTGTGTGTGTGTGTGTGTGTGTGTTACTAGAGGTTGATATTCTTGCAATAAAGAATCAGTCTACAAACTGAAATCCCAAGTGGACATTAATAGATATTTTCACTTTTATCAGTCAGGAGTCCACGAAGCATTTGTGCAAACTTAAACTTAGAATTTAAAGATATTTTTAAATATATGTACTTAGATCATTTAATAGGCATGTTTGGGGACTTGCAATTAATCCCCAAATGCCACGTTAAGAATTGTACACAAATAAATATATATGAAAATATTCACATTTGCAGGAAACTTTATTTATTTTCTTATTTATTTATTTATTTCTTCATTTACAGTACTAAGGATTGAACCCAAGGGCATTCTACCTCCAAGCTACATCCTCAGTCCTATTTTTTATTCCTTATTTTGAAACAAGGTCTCTCTAAGTTGCAGAGGGCCTCACCAAGAAGCTAAGACTGGCCACGAACTTGCGATCCTCCTGTCTCAAGCCCCCCAAGTACTGGGATTACAAGCATGTGCCACCACGCCAAACAGCAGGAGACTATGAAAAATCCAAGAAACAAGAAACTTTTGTTTTTTTGTGTGTTGTTTGTTTTTTGCAGTGTGAGGGATTGAACCCAACGCCTCAACACATGCTAGGCAAGCATTCTACCACTGAACTACATCTCCAGTCCTGAAAACAACTTTTTTTTTTTTTTTTTTTTTTTTGCGGTACTGGGGATTGAACTCAGGGGCATTCTACCTCCAAGCTACACCCTCAGCCCTATTTTTTATTCTTTATTTTGAAACAGGGTCTCACTAAGTTGTGGAGTGCCTGACTAGGTAGCTGAGGCTGGCCACGAACCCGGGTCCTCTGGTTTCAGCCTCCCAAATCCTGGGATTACAAGCGTGCACCACCATGTCCGGCCTGAAAACAACTTTTTAAAAGAACTTCATTTTCCATCTTCAAATGGAAAAGACAAATGATTGAGTTTGTTTTTGTTTTTGTTTTCCCAATCAGACCAGCAATTGTTTTTAATTGACTTTACTTACTGGAATTGGAAGAAATTATTGGTTTGCAGATAATAACAGCTCAAAATGAGATCCCCAAACCATCACCATCAGCTGAGTTAGATCTTAGTCCGTGGCTTCAGATTGTACTTTTAAAGTCTTGCTTAAAGTTTCTAAGATGAATTTTTCTGTATTACTGTTTAATAAGCTTTGGATTCCCTTTCACATTTCAAGAACAAATTGACTACCTTAGGGTTTTTGTTTTTTTTTTTTTTTTTTTTTTGCTCGCTTGCTTGTTTGCTTTTTCTTCTTGTTTTACTTACACATCTTAAAAGCTGAAAATCCACTGATAACAACCAAAATGGGTGGAGGATAATATTATCAAGCTATTTTATGTATAATAGGTATTATATGTGTAATGCTTTTCTAAATGTAGCAAAAGAAAGCCTTGTACGCAAAGCATCTTTAAATGACTTTTTTTCTGCATATTTTTGTCATAGTCTCCAACCAATGAAAAGTCATACTGCCTCAAAATTTATTGGATTCACTGAACTGTGTCTTCAAAGAAAAGGTTGTTTTATGAAGGAAAGGAACTAGCTTTTCTTTTTCTTTTTTTTCTGATCTGAAGATTATCTAGTTTGAAGTGAACTGTTATCTCAAAATAAATGAGAAGCAGCAATAGAAGCTAAGTGAAAACCCAGGAGACAGCGCTTGCTTTGAACCGAGCATGGAGGCAGCATCACATACAGGATGTGTAAATGTCCAGCAAGACCATCAGACACAGGTCTCTTTCAGCGCAGTGAAGCATGGCAAATCCTCCATCTATCTGATAGCCATCAAAACCTCCCCAAAATAAAGAAAATTTGTTTTCAAATGCCCTGGGGTGTTTATGATGCCCTTAATTTCACAAGGACCAACAAAAAAAATTAAACAAAATTTCTTTGCTGTTGTTTTCTTAATTGTACAAGTACACTTATATTCCTTAAAATCCCCTCCAAATAGTTTTTTTTTGTTTTGTTGTTTTAATATTCAATCAGCCACTGGGAAAGGAAGTACTTTTATAAAGACTATACCTAACAAAGACTTCTGGAATGGACAATTTAAAGCAAAGAGCAACTATGAAACAAAAGGCATAAGGACTTTTTTTTTTTTTTTTAACCACAGAAAGTGAATATTTGGAATGTTTAGTCTAATTTTTTTTTTTTTTGGTACCGGGGATTAAACCCAGAGGCTTTTTGCTTCTGAGCCACACCTCCAGTCCTATTTTATTTTTTATTTTGAAACAGGGTCTCACTAAGTTGTTGAGAGTCTCACTAAATTTCTGAGACTGGCCTCTAACCTGCAATCTTCCTGTCTCGGCCTGCCATGTACTGGGGTTACTAATATTGCCACAATGCCTGGCTTTAGTCTACTTTTAAAACAATGTTCCTCTAGTTATCCTGGGCCAATCTATCTGGAATAAAATGAAGGTTTAGACTACCTTATATTGAAAATGGATCATGCCATTTAGATTTTCCAACCTTACCTACCACAAAAATGACTACTTATTTTGAAAATGAAGGAAAAAAGAAAAAAGTATCAGCTACTCCAAACCCATATATCCTGCTTTTTTCTGATAGCCAGTCGAAAAGCCTACCTTTGAAATGACTATAGTTATCCCAGAATTTAGATCATATGGCTTTAAAACAAAACAGAGTCTTTAAAATTGTCTTTTTACTTTATAAAGGTAAAATACCCATCTAAAAAGAATCCTATGGCTCTGTTCCCCCCAAAAAGAGGTATTCTGAATGCAGAAAATACCCACTTCAAAGCTTCAAAGACCCTAACTTTGAAACTTTCCCCAAGTAACTTTATGAAGAAAGAAGGAAAGCCAGAATTGTCATATAAACTCCTTTATAAACAAAAGAATAATCTTTCTGCTCAAGGTAAAAATACTCTGTGATTGGGATCAGTTTACACTTGGACTTCCTGTCACATTTTTGCTCCAGGAAATAATATGTTAAAGAATGGAAAGGAAGCCAATTGAAGACATCAACATTTAATTCTCATTACCAAAATTATAATCATAGAAGGGAGGAGAGGGCTTCTAAAATTAGTACCCCAAATAACTATTGAGCTGAACTCATTCTCAAAGACAGTACTAAGCATTTAATTAGGCTGTTTCTGCAAGGAAAGAGCTGGTAAATCAATATAATCTAATAAGCTTTTGGCTGGGGCAAGCGAAGAGTGATCACAATTGCTCACCATGTGTTTACTCTTCAGGCCTTTTCTTGGGCAAGTTCCACTAAAGAACAATACAATCAAGGAGGAAGGAACAAAAAAAATTTTTTTAATGGGAGAATTCTGGCTCCAGGATACTATTTTATATATTGAAGATATATAAACCTTCTTTAG
This sequence comes from Graphiurus murinus, assembly GCA_004027655.1. Classification (NCBI taxonomy): domain Eukaryota; kingdom Metazoa; phylum Chordata; class Mammalia; order Rodentia; family Gliridae; genus Graphiurus; species Graphiurus murinus. Next base: position 121,158 of record PVLC010001352.1, read on the forward strand.
AAATTCTCCCTAACTATTTAGTTTGACCTTCATAAGTTTGATAAATGACTGATTTTTCTCCAACCTATTAAACAGAAAGAACAGGATGATCTGAACATTCATGATTTTAAAATACAGCACATGAATTCATGAAAGTTAGTGTTTTTTTCTGATTTGATTCACTGTAGTACAGAGAAGAATTGGCTCACATGTCAACCAGAGGAAAATATCTTTAAATAAGTCACTTTGCTTCTCCAGGTCTCGTTTTTATTATTTGTAAAACAGAAAAGTTAGGTTAAATGTTTCTTACCTTTCTTTGTTTGTAGAAACCTGGTAAATATAAAAGAAAATTATTCTGACCGTTGTTAAAAGAATAAGGAAGACATTATTCAAGACTATTGCAATAGGTGCCAATACTACCAAAACAGAGAGAGATTGGACTCAATTCTATTTAGAGCACAGCAAACATCACTAAAAATTGAAAGTCATGGAGCAGAATGAGGTCAGTGGGTAGAAAATTAGTAAGAGGAGGCATCAAGAGTAGAGGGATTCTTGCCTAACCAACTGTTATGGTTTAGATATAGAATATTCCCTGGCAAAGCTCATGTAATGGCAATTCAAGAATGTTGAGAGGTAACATAATTGAATCTCAGTCATGAAGGTTCTAATCAGTAGATAAATCTGTTGAAGGATTAATGAATTTATTGGTGGTAGAGCGTGGCTCGAGGAGGTAGGTCACTGGGGGTGTGACCTTGGGAATTATATCTGTCCCTCCCTCCTTCTCCCCCTCCCCCCTCTGCTTCCTGCCACCATGTTCTGGGTTCCACAGAAGTGATCCACTCTGATGTGGACTGAAACCTCCAGAACTGTGACCAAATGAATCTTCCTTCTTCTGATTTATGGCTATCAGGTATTTTGGGTCACAGCAGCAAAAGTCCTAGCCAAAACACTAACTTATCAAAATTCTTGCTGAACACAAACCAGTCAAATTGATCATATATCAAAGTGGAGGCTGAGATATTTGATCAGCTACCAAGGGTGGGAAATTCTCCTTAAACTGACTTAGCAGGATTCTTGCTACAACTGAAAACACAGAGCCAAGGTCAAAGCATGGTAGGGAAGAGGACTTAAGGAAGCCTGACTAGTGTTTGATCAAGGAGACGGTCTTTGTTTGGTCCTTCCCCTTTATCCAAGGAAGGAAGTGAGCTTCCTCTTCTGAATAATATTTCATTCCTTATTCTTTTGTTCCCTAAGGATCCACTGAATCATCTGATGGAACCTGATAGGGTATTTGCTGGATAATCCAAGCCATTGGTCACTTTCCGAGAGGAATTTTTTATACAAATTAAGAAGGGAAAAACAAAGATAGTGGTTGGAGCAGACTATACACCAATTTTCTGATTCAGTGAGTGTTCAGATGAGAAGATTCCTAGCTGTTAGACTGGAACATGTTCAGGTGTGGAGTGAGGATGGCAGTGGCAATCCGACAGATTTCCTGGTTTGAAGTTTAAATGTGTTGATGAGAGCATGGAGCAGTGTTCATAGTCATGATGGGACTATAGGAGGTCTAACTTCAGCTTGCAAGGCTTTTTAGATAGTCCCAGTAAGATCTTTCCATATGTCTCTCAGATGGACTCTTTTTGGTGAAGAAACAGCACACTGGCTTGTAGATTACAAACACTTTCAGGAAAGTATTAGAGTCAAACAATAACTATCTATGGTGAAAAAAGACTTAAACATCATGGTTAAAAATCTAATAAGCATCTATATGACAAGGAAATCGGTAGGTTATTTCTGTATCATATAACATTTTAAAACAATAACTGGAATTATGACTAATAATATAGCTAATGTATAAATGGTATTTGCAGATTTCTAGGAACTACACAATTTTTAAATTATTTGCATTAATAACATTTGCCCATACAAATATCTTAGGAAAAAGTGAATATCTCCATATTTGACATTGCTTCCTATACAATTTAACAAATCAAATAAACATAATAAATTTTTTTCAAGTTTCTCTTTTTACAACGTAAAACAATAAATTCTTTCAGATTTTCCAAGGACCCTCTGAGAATTCTCCAAATCATTTTGAGGTCAAGGTTTCATTTAGGATTTAATTTGGGGAAAGCAATATAGCAAAAATGTCAAGAAGTTTGAACACTTGACTAAATAAGATTCTAGATCACTGTGAAAAAATATTTAGCTACCTATTTAACCAAAGTTATGATAAAATATTTCAAAAGTACCTGGAGGAGGAAACATGACTATAAAAATGTCTTAGCTTTTTTGAAGATAAGACTTGCTTCCCTTTTAAATAAATGATAAAGGTTAACTGGAAAAAGCACTGGAAATTATTCTAAGACTCAATCTTTGTTTCTTTCCTAGATGGATAAATCAAAAGGAAAGAAAAATATTTTACAATATCTAATTAAGAATAGACCCATAATCCAAGAAAACTTGGTCCAAAAAATACATAAATAAATCTATCCAATAGTAAGCAAATTTATAGACTCACATCATGGTGAATGCAAATCCAATATAAGCACAACCAGGAAATAAAAGAGTCAAGAGAGGATTAGTCCTTGCAGCAAGTAAGGAGAGCACCAGAGTTATATTCAAAGCGATGTTCTTTTCTTGAACAACAACAAAAATGTGGAGATTTTATTGGGGAACCTATACATAATCATATAAGAAGCTCACGTAGAGGAGGTTCTTTCCTGAGCATGGTCAGTTTAGATGTCTATTTCTGAGCATGCTTATAGATCATTTGTTCAAAAGAAAAGATGGTGAACAGGAAGGGGCAGTCTGAGCAGAGAATTTAGTATTCAAATGAGTAAAGTCTATTATTCCAGGTCACCTAAAAGAATGAATGGGAGTGTCTTGGTGACTTTGACTAGCTCTTTCTAAGTTTCTCCACAGAATATTAGCTAAAACAAGAAGAAAGAACAATTTTGAAGGCATATTAATAGTCTTTTAAAGTAGCATCAGTTTTATTCCCCATAACTGTCAGTTTACTCCTGATGGAACCTGCCTCACTTGGTGGCTAAAGCAATCTTAGATTTGATGATGTGAGATATGATTTCTTTCTCCATATTCCTTCTCCACAAATCTAAGACATTTTATACCCTCTCAGTTTTTGTTTTATACTGTCCTCTTTCTCATTCTGGAACAAGTCGTTTTACATGAGAACCAAATTATTCTTTTTCCCTTAATGAAAACACATCCTACAAACCTTGTATGCTTTGCATTCATGTTGTTTCTCTTGTTGTTTTTAGTAGTTCTATTTGCACATATTTGTTATAGTTCTTAACCATTAGTAACATTTTTTTTAGCAGAGAAAATAATTGTAAATTGTAAAGTAGACAAATGTAAATTGTCTGTCACATACCTGGACTCCAGAGCTGACTAAAAAATTTTACGACTCTATCAGCTCACAATTATTATAGATATATGTGTTATAGTTAATTACAGAAGGACCCCTGAAGAGCTCATTTGTTGGTGTTCAGAGTTGATGCGGGTGAGTCATTGAGGTTGCAATATCATCTGTAGATAAATCCATTGTACTGAGTTTATCTAGGTGGTAAGCAAGGCTAGTAGAGTGCGGCTGGGGAAGGTGAGTCCCTGCGTGTGTGGCCTGAAGGACCGTGCTTCTATCTCTGCATCCCCTTGTTTGCTCTCTTGTTCTGGCCTCCGTGACTCGACTCGAGAGCAGACTTGCTCTCTCTCTCTCTCTTTCTCTACTTCCCACTGCCACACCCTGCGCTTCAGACCCTGGCCTCACATGGACTGAACCAGGAATCTCCAGAAAACTGTGAGCAAATAAATCTTCTTTCCTCTTACTTGTGTGGTCCAGTCATTTTTTGGATTATAGCAGTGAGAGTGTTGACTAAGGCAGAAGTTACCTATCATGGTTAATCTGGATTGTGAACTTGACTGGATCATGAAACACCTAAGATTATGTGACTTTCGGTGTGTTGCTGAGATGATTGTTATGAGATGTAAGGGCAGATTGAAGGGGAAGTCCTGCCCTGAATGTGGGCAGCACTGCTCTGGTAAGCGCAGGACCTGGATAAAAAGGAGAAAACTATGTGAAGGCATGTGTGGTTTTTCCTGAGAAAAGTACATCTGCTCTTGCCTAGGATATCCGCCTACAGTTCTTTGAACTGGAATTTCACCATTATTTCTTGGGAGAGTTTCCTGGCCTTCCCATCTTGGACTAGGCCTGCATTATCGGTCACTCTGAGCCTGAGACTCCAGTTTCTCTGGCTCTCTGAGTGCAGGTAGTCACTTGGGACTGTAAGCTGATTTGATAAATCCCCCTTTAACATACAGATCCTGTGAGTTGTATTATTCTAGTGAACCCTGACTAATACAATATGCTTCTTTATAATACAATTTTTTGATGTGGTTAAAAAAAACCATATCTATTAACAAACTCAAATAGATTTAACCTTTCTATATAATGTAAAAATAAGAAGTTTAACTATATAAACTTAAACTTATGCTTGGTAATCACTGTTTCAGTAGTTTATCTTAAAAATTATTAATGACTGTCTAGTACTTAATTTAACATAGGTCAAGGTTCCAAGTTCCTAAAATTATCTTAGAAAGTATTTTTAGGTAGAAGTAATAAAACAGAATTATTATTGAAAATCCCCTGTGTAAATTTTTTTTTTGTGTGTGTGTGGTACTGGGGATTGAACTTAGGAACATTCTACCTCTGAGCTACACCCCCAGCCCTATTTTTTATTTTGAAACAGGGTCTCACTAAGTTGTGGAGTGCCTCACTAGGTAGCTGAGGCTGGCCTCGAACTCGGATCCTCCAGTCTCAGCCTCCCAAATGCTGGGATTACAAGTGTGTGCCACCATGCCCGGCTAAACTTTTTATTTCTCCTACACTAATTTAATTCACATGTTCCCAAAAATTCTTTAGGATTGATCACAGAAATTTCATCAGACATTAAACAAAGCATTCCATCATTTTATATTATTTCCCTGCTAACTACTTTACAGCACGTGCATGGTAGGCAAATTTTAAAAGAAAATACAAAAGAAAGAAACCTAAAAATGTCAACTGCATGGTTTCTATTTTATTTGCTACTGTTCTTAATATGCATCAAGCCATTCATATTCATTTAGTTGCATCTTGTACATTTATTCTTAGGTTGAACTTATAATTTTCATAATCTTAAACATCTAGTAAATATATTATTATCTTCTTTGATTAGCAAACCCAAGCAGAATACAAATCTATGCTTATATTATACATAATGCTGATAACTCAGAGCACATATACATTTTTATTAAACCAACAACATGAAACTAGTCTTATTCAAATCACATGAACTTGAAAAGCACTTGAGTTAGAAGCAAAATTACTGATGTTAGAAACTAACAGTTGGCTTAGTTTCTATATTTCTGAAGCTGTGGGAATATTTAATTTATATAATCACTTATTTAGCTCTAAGTCAATTTGAATAGAGTGTTTTTAAGAGATTTTATAAATTAATTTGGTAATACCATTGGGAGGTAGAAAACTATCACATGTAATGTATGTATATGCTTGCAAAAACATTCAGACAAAGGCAAACAAAGAATTTAGAGCTTCTATTCTAAACCAGCCAGGTAAACACAAAACTCACTAGTAATATAAAATATTTGGCTCTCATCTTTGCTTCACATTATAGTTTTTATCTGGAAAAAAATTTTTTTAGCAGATAGAACAAATTCAGATTCCTTGCTCAATATGAAGGCTAGTGCTTTCTACCTCTATTTGTGGAAGAGACTTATTTATTTATTTATTTATTTATTTATTTATTTATTGTGGTACTGGGGATGGAACCCAGGGGCATCCTACCTCTGAGCTACATCCTCAGTCCTATTTATTATTCTTTATCTTGAAACAGGGTCTCACTAAGTTGCAGAGTGCCTCACTAAGCAGCTGAGGCTGGCCAGGAACCCGGATCCTCCGGTCTCAGCCTCCCAAATGCTGAGATTAGAAGTGTGCACCACCATGCCCGGCTCTGGAAGAGACTTTTAAGATTTTCACTTGCCCTATTATGCAATATTATGAAGACTGTGGGCTAAATTTTGAACAAGAGACCTTTTAGAAATTTGAAGTGGCTGGCTGTTTCCAAAGCCCATCTGAGTGAAGAAAATATCTAGCCTGTTTCAAATTAGCCTCTTTTCTTTGTTGTTGTTGTTGTTGTTTTGTCTTCCAGCTTCAAAGGGTTGCTTTTAGAGGCCTCACAGTCTCTTTTATCTTTTTCAGGAGACTTAAAGTTCAAATGGCTGTAAGGAGTTGAGAGGCTGGCATGGAAAGGGACCTGTTTGGCTTGGCAGTGGTACACAGAGGTATGGGGGACATGGGTATTTGTAGGAATCATTCCAAAGGACACAAGGTTGCTAAAGGGAAGAAGGAAGGCAGTGAAGGAACATGAGAGAAATGAGGAGAGGCCCTGAATGAGCAAGAGTGAGCAGATCATAAGTTTCCCAAAAGAAGCGAATACAATTCTAAATGATCCTTGGTAAAATCATGCCAACAAGAAAGGAAGCACATAGAATTTGCAGAGCATATAATCAGTAGATTTTGAGAAGGTGAGAGAGTAATAGGAGCCTGAGACGTTCCCTAGGAGAAGCAGGAACATAGAGAACAAAGAAATCTCACAGAAAGAGGCAAAATTTGTTACGGCCAAGGACTAAGAAGTAAATACTAATGGGAAACAAGGAAATAGGAAGAATTTCAAATCATGAGGTAACATTTCAAACAAACAAGCTTCCAGGGGTATACTCAGCATGTTGAGAATCAGACTCAAAGGCCTGCCATTGGAGCAAGGCTCTAAACTGGACTGGCTATGGCTCCCAGACCAGTCAGTCCAGAATGCAAAGGCTTCATAGGAATGTGTTTGGGGTCCTGAGTGAGAGTTCAGGAGGTTTGCTGACAAATCTGATCCTTTCCAAGATCAGGCAATATACCTGTTAAAGAAAACCAGAGTTAGACAACAGTTGAAGCAGTAAAAACAAATCTTACTCGAAAATTCTTGCTGTAGGGAAAAGGAGACCACAGTATAGACCTGCACTCAGTTCTGAAGGTAACAAAGACAAGTGAGAATTGATAGCCAATTAGCAGAACGAGGTGAGTGGTTAGAAAATTACTAAGAGGAGACAATAAGTGTAGGAAGGTAGCTGGAATGGTAGCACACACCTGTAACCCCAGTACTTGGGAGGCTGAGACAGGAGGATCACAGGTTCCAAGAAAGCCGCAGAAACTTAGTAAGGCCCTCCACAACTTAGCCAGACCCTGTTTTAAAATAAGAAAAAGAATAGGATTAGGGGTATAGCTCAGAGATTGAATGCCCCTGGGTTCAATCCCCAGTACGACCACCAAAAATAAATAAATAAATAAGTAAATAAATAAATAAAATAAAGTGTAGTGGGATTCTTGCTTAACCAGCTTACCAGTTTTCTTGCTGAAGGCAAGCCAGGGTGGTCAGATATCAAGGGCAGGAGCTGAGGAATTTGATCAAAGCATAAGGTTGGGCAATTTTCCTTAAACTAAGTTAGTAGGATTCTTGCTTAAGTGGATTATGCAGTCCCCATAAAGAAAAGGACTATGGTAAAGGCCTGGAGCATTTAGAAGAGCCTGAGTAATGTTCAGTCAGGGAAAGAATCTTCATCAACACATAGATTAGGACACTGAGGCAGACAGTTCAGGATTGTCAAAAGCAATAACTGCACTTGAGTGTTAGCAACATAGTAGATTAGACTCCAGTGATAGGATGCCGCTAGAGGAATATTTCCCCAGGTACCTGAACAGTAGACAAAAATGTGGTCTCATTTAAAGTCAAAACAAAAGAGCTGGGCATGGTGGTACATGCCCATAATCCCAGTACTTGGGAGGCTAAGACAAGAAAATTGCAGATTTGAGGACAGTCTAAGCAACTTAGTAAGACACTCAGCAACTTAGTAAGATCCTGTTTCTAAATTAAAAAACAAAATAGGGCTGGGCATCTAGCTCAGAGGTAGAATGCCCTAGTACAAAAAAAAAAAAAATCAAAACAAAAGATGAAAAAAATTATTCCAGTAAAGTCTGGGCTCACAGCTCAAGAAACAATCGGAGAGCAGAGTCAGGGAACAGAAAGTATTCCTGGTTCTAAGGGTGTAACACGTTCAAGAAGAGATATGAGAGGGGGCTGAAAGATAAACTTTGGTCCATTAAAATAATAAGAGAATGAGTAGAGGGCAATTCATGGATGGGCCTGTTCCAAACTAGAAGTGACTTGAGGGCTCGACCAGAAAGGCCCAGGGGGAAGTCTTCAAAAGGTGGTGGCAGATGCAAAGAAAATATTGATAGGTTAAAGCAAAACCATCATCTTATTGAGCTCATTCTGGTGAAAAGTCTGTAGTTCAATGTTAATTGGAGGTCTCTGATTGGTTGAGCTGAAGTTTTGTTTTTCACAAGTATGATGTTTACACTGAATTAGGTTTCTGCTTGCTTACACAGGAACCTGGGTGCCAGAGCTGCTTCAGTCTAATGCCTTCCCAACCAATTACTTTAAAAGTGAGGAGAAGGTTGCTGCCAATGAGGACAAAGAGAGAACAAAGTCTCACTGAGGGCAAATGCTATGTCTTGAGCCAGACTCACCTGTAAATGACTCAGTTCCAATTTCATGTCACACCTGGTCAAAATACAAATTCCAGCTTTAACATCATGGACCTTCAGGGACTACTGCATCCAGACATGCTCAAAACCTACTGAGCATAATAATCACTGTGCTGCTTTTTCTAAATGTAAATTCATAGGCCTCTCTCTCAGAAACTCTGATTAGGTCAGTCTTGGTCAGGGCTTGGGAATAAGCATTTGTCTTCCCGGAATTTGCCTTTTTAAGGAGGCTTCTAGGAGATTTGATTGTGTTCAAGAAATTCTGTCTAGTCAAAAATCATGAGAGTCACAGACTCCTTTGAATAATAATCTGTTATCTGGGTCAAATTAAGAGCATCAGATCTTTAGGAACGCGCAAAATTGAGGAGTGAATAGTCACATGAGAAAAAAAAATCACGCTAAAGTATCTCTAAGCCACAAAAACATGGGGATGTGATATTCTTATCAATCTCATCTACAAAGTTTAAGTTTTGAGAGTTTTTCTTAAACTTCTTGTCAAAATTGGAGGGAACAACTGCTGTCATAACGTCACACACTGAACCTCTGCTAAGCACCACCATAGTGAGGTCCCTCATTCACCACAGTCAAATGTATTTTTCAACTCCCCAAATTAAGACAATCTATAAAGAAATGTTCATTTATTAGCAACTTGTGTTTGACAGTTTATTTCATGTCAGCCTCCAGCTTTCCTTTGCAAGCTGATTTGCATAATGTGTTATTATGTCTAAATGGAAAACTAAATGCCTCCATGTGGTCTTTAAATGACAAGTGCTTGTCAGCTTCATGCAATATGCAGAAGTAATAGATCCAAATCACAACAGCACTCACCGAGATGTTAAGAAAAAAAAAAAAAAAAAAAAAACTTGTTGTGTATCCTTCCTTGACAAATTTACACTTTGGTACAGAATTGTCAATTAAACGTTCCATGTGTTAAGCAGTTTAGTTCAACTGTGAAGGAATTTACTGTAGCTTTATTCTACTGTGTTCTAAGTAATTACAATTCACATTACAATTTATTATTATTATTATTTCAAAGTAGCTCAGGGGAATAATCTCCAAATGACCTTGGCAAGGTATCTCCAAGGACTTCCTTCTGTGTAATTATTTTAGAATACATGGAAGTTTATGATAATGTTTTGTTTTGTTTTTTAAGAACTCTGAAAAAGCTATTGTGGAGATGTAAAATTGTCTTGGTCTTATATTTGATGTTTTAGGATCAGCAAAATGGTGCTAATTTTTGGTGTTTAACCAGAACTGCACTATTTTGAAAGAGTTTTTACTGTGTCATGTTTTCCCCCTGCATATTCTTAGAACCATTCTCAGCTTAAGAGTCCATTTCAATATTAACATTTGATTTAACACTAGCTCTGACAACTGAATTGATGAAACTTCGTCCATGGGTTATATGAACGAAGTCACTTTGTTTCAAGGGCCTTTTCAATTGAGAGACAGAATGTAGTAACAAAAGAGATATTGGTGCAGCTTCTGCAGCTCCAGGCTGTCTTCTTCTCCTCCCACTTACTTGCTGCCAAAACAAAAATCTCAAGCCTGAAGATGTGGTTGACACTCTATAGACTGGGTCCTGGAAGATTTGCATGAGAGACAATCATAAAACATTAGGGGAGGCCTGAGACCCCTGATTTAAAGATACTGAGGATAGTGCACCAAGACAGAGCCGGACCAAGGCTCTGGTATGGAGATGAGATGGACCTGGACGCTAAGAAAGGGACGAGAAGAAGGCCTGGTTTAAGCTACATGCATCACTCAGACCCTCTTCATTTCAAGAACAGAATGAGAGAAGTGACAATGCGACTGATTCCCCGGTGGATCCCTCAGGACTTCGTTGATTTGAGACTTTGAGTGATGAGAGTCCACACACCAAGCGCCAGTTGGTGGGAAATGGGCTTTTAGGGAGGTCTGACCCCCATCCTGACCTTAGAAAGTGATGATGTGTTCAAAAGGTTTTGTCTGGAAGGGCTGGAGACTGGTGATGGATGGCAAGTGAGTGGGCAGAAGCTGACCTCAGAGTCACAACAAGGACCCCGTGAACCCAGATAATAGCCTATTGAAGTGAGTTCCTAAGAGACCTCGAAATGTAGTCACAGGGAAAGAATTCAAAACAGTGGAATGAAAAGTAAGCAGTTGGAGGGACTGATTTATAAAGCAGAAAAATAAGTGATCTGTAACTGTGGGAATCATGGAATGCTGCATATCAAAGGTACTTAAAGATACGGTAGCCCCATCCCCTTATTTTACAGATAACAAAAGGGAGGCCCAGAAAACCGAGTTATACAATGATTTACCCAGCTTCTTGTTGGTGGAATTAGACCTGGGTTTGGATCATCTAGCATTTAGTCATGATTACTTTTATTGTGTCTTGTTGGAGAAAATATCAGTTTACCCAGATCTCTGCAATGCTTTTGTTTTTGTTATGAAATAAAATAGAGCTAATGGACATATAACATATCTAACCCTATTTAATTTGCTGTCCAAGCTATTACCTTGATATTTTTACTAATATTAATGTTACTATCTATTAGAATTATAGTATCAGCAAGAGAAAAGTGTAGATCAAGTGATGGGGAAATGATTTCTCTTTTGGGAATCCTATTTAAATCTTTCTGATTATAGTACTTACCTGCTTAATTCTCTTTATAAGAACAAGAACAAAATATGTATAGATTTAAAATTCATCCAATAAATAAATATGCATTGTTTAGAACATACTCCATTCATTCATTGAACAAAAATATTTTCATTTCCAGTTAAGTGCCAGGCATTGTCAAGAAATGAGAGATACAGCAGTGACACAATTAAAGTTGCCTCTGCATTCATAATGCTTCTGCTCTAAAGGAAAAGACAATGGTTACACAAAATAACTAGTAATATTATCTCAGAAGTGCAAAGTGCAATATAGAAAAATGAAACCAACCAAGTATATGGGAGCTATCATCTACCATCATTCATCAGTAAATTATTTGGCCATTTAGCAGGGCAAACTCATCAAGAAGGATTACAGGACTGAAACTGCGTCTCATACTATGTGACCTGTATAGTACTAGTTCTCTTAGATAATAATAGGTGTTTTATGAAAACAAACAAAATCATAAGATTAAGTTACCTTAATAAATTTTGCATTAAATGAAATAAATGTCTTGGTGACACACAGCACAGTGCTTGGCAAATCAAGACAAATAATGAATATATGAAAATATATTAATGGATCAATTAGTTAACACCATATGCTTACCTAATCCTGTAGTTGACACATTGCAGGCTCTTTTTTTAATTATTGAGGTGACATGTGTTCTATTTTCCAATTTAATAGTCCTGTATTTTCCCACACCAACCTGATCAAGTCTTTTCCTCATTTATACTTTATTGTGAATTTAAGTTACTGTGTTACTTATTTATGTTATCTCCACCTTCACTAGCTTGAAGTATCTTGGAAAGCAGGGGCTTTTCATGATTACTGATATTTTCCAAGGACCTTTGATAATGATTGGCATATAGTAAGTGCTCAGGAAATATTCATGACTTCATTTTTCTAAGTATGGGACACAAATAGCTTTTGCTTATTAAAAGAACTTTAGGCATCTGGACAGCTGTGTGCTTTCAATTCATAACCAGTACAGCCAAGTAGACACCACTGTTTCCCCAGGCAGCACAACTGTCCAGTTTGTTCCAACCATCTGCAGCAGTGAATCACAGAAGGTGGAATATTCCAGACTTGGTTTTAAAAGGGAAATGATGGATCCTGCTATTCTCTAAAGTGACAGTGACTTATATGTGTGGCTCCCTGGGCATCCAAGAGAAAATGAACCCCAGGATGTCTGAAGCTAACAGAAATAAAAAGCCTTCTAACATACCTGTGCATAAGCTACCAACTAGATTTAATTACCTGGAGAGATAGCAATCAGCTTGCTTCTCAAGGTAAGAGAAAAATGAAAGGTAATAGAAAATCATATGAATACTACTGTTCATTATTTAACCTATTATAAAACTGGGGAGAGAACAATCCTTCACCCTTCTTGGGCATCCTTATTTGGGAATGATTATGCCTGTAGGGGTTGGTTACAACCTTAGAGTCAACTGGTAGATTTCAGTGGTGGATAAGGTCCAGTGGTAATAAAATGAAGCAAGACCCTCAAGACAACTTGGTGGGGGGCAATTATGACCCATTACTGTATAAATCACACACTGTGATTAAACTCGCAGGAGGCACTCAGCATCCGTACTTGTTGTGAAAAGGGTCCTGATTAGCATTTGTACTATGCATTCTGGTAATCAGAAATCATTATAGAGAATGCAACATTAAATGAAGGAATATGGCAATCTCCCATGCATTAAATAGGCTAATTTTTAAAAAGAAATGACTTTGTATCTAAAGAAAAAAACATCATTTCTTTTCCTGCAAAGCGTTAACACTTGGTCAGCTGCTCTCTACTGTAATTCCATAAGAAGTGAACATTTGATTAGCAAATATTCCACTGTGCATGAAGCAGGGGTTGCTCTTATTGTGATGTTGGTATGTAAGAGCTATTTTTGCTGTTTCTTTAGTCTTGTAGAGAGCTCAATGGTGAACTAAACTGGCCAGAGAGAGAAATCACAAGTTTTAAATTCTTAAATCCTCCCAACAAATTAGGTCAAGAACCAAGAGGCTTCTGTCACAAGCATCAGAAATACTTCTCATTCTATAAAATATTAACAGGGATGAAAGCTGCTGGTATTAAAATTTGGGCATATTTTGACACTATTGTCAGCTTCAAGAGATGTGGATCTATCCATTGTATTAAAATTTTAAACAATTGTATCATACCATTTTGTGTTGTATTTTAAAAGGCTCTTTCACATTTTTATAAGTAAACACACTGAGAAGTCCTTTGTGCCATCAAATCTCCCACCCACAAGGATTCAATTCCATTTGTTTTACCTATACAGATTCCTTTGTAAGATGTTCAGGGGGAAAAGGCACTCACAAGAATTGAACACGACAGTCGAACTCTGCATTTACTCAAAGAAATTTTAAATAATTTATTGTTAGCGGGCAAAACTTGAACTAATTATTAAATGACCATTTAATCATTATTTTATGTCATATGATTAAAAGAACTTTCAACTTTGATTATAATGTCACCAAATAAATTTACTTAAATCTTCCTTGCTGCATTTTTAATACCTTTTATCTGGCAATCATTTGGATTGATTCACCAAAGAGCTAACATTGGCCAAAAGGAAAGTAATTATCACTTATTTCAAAGCACATTAAACAATTGCTAAATAAAGGAACTTTCTTAATATTTATTATAAGATCAAAATATGATGGTTATCCAAACTTTCCCCTTGCTTCACTTTAATGGTTATTATTCTAAAATCATTCTGTGGGTAATGCAGTGTTCATGAAAATGAATGGAATACCACATCCAAAATCTTAATGTGGTTTTTTATGGAAAAGTTGTAGTGACCCACCAGCATGACATTACTCCTATGTTTAATTCATGCCCTATATCTCTGTCCCACTTTGTGACCAGAGCATTAGGACTGTTCATGTAAAACAAAAAGCTGGTGGCATAGTAGTCCTATATTGAGGTAATGCTGTTTTGAGAAAGAATGGCGGAAAAGGAAAAAAAAAAAGAATGGTTAGTAAATTCCACCCTTCACCAAATCCATATTTATTCTTAAACACTTTAAAAATAATTCAACCTACCCAGGCATAGTGGTACACACCTGTAATCCTAGTATTTGGGAGGCTGAGGCAGGAAGATCACAGGTTCAAAGCCAGCCACAGCAATTTAGCAAGGCCCTCAGAAACTTAGCCCGTTTCAAAATAAAAATATAAAATAGGGCTGGGGGTGTAGCTCAGAGGTAGAATGGTAGAATGCCCCTGGGTTCCATCCCTAGTAACACACACACACACACACACACACAAATAATAATAATAACAATAATAATAATAATAATAATAATAAATAATTCAACCTTTGCTCATATTTAAAAGCTTAAATGAGCATTGTTTATGAGAGCTCAACACGAAACATGTGAATGTAGTCAAATCACCAACTACAATAAAAGCCATCCCCCTTGATTCTCAAATTCAGCTCATTTAGAAATTCCATCTATTTCATTAACAGGAATCCAATGAATAGTATTATTTGGGTACATAGAATGACAATACTAAGTTTAAAATATCATGAAATAAAAGAGCTGTATGTTTTACTCAGCAAAAAAATATAAACACTAAAACTTTTTTACTTGAAAAGGTCTTGACCTAGCATTATTATATAATAGAGGTTTCACTGATGATGGATCTTTAGGTTAAAATGTTTTGCTGAGGTTAAGAGGAGAAATGTATAAGAATATGGAATTGTCTGTTTATTTGTGTAAAGAAGGACCTGAGTAGGATATTCTGTGCTTTCAAGGTCAGGGTAGACAGGAAAATTAGAACATAACCTTCAGCAAAAACCATCAGAGATGGGTTAAACTAGGAGAGATCATCCAACACCCCTACATTTGTAATCATCTGCAATGCTGACAGGACCAGCTAAGAGGAGGCCTCCTGAGCCTCCTGAGAAGAGAGATAGTAATTAGATTTGCTTACTGAATATGATAGTTCTAGACATCATACTAGGTAATATAAATTTATGAAAAATTAGTAAAGGAGCTTACAATCTCATTGGTGAAACAATGTGTAACCTGGCACCAGAATAAATCATATCTCTTGATCTGTCTCTCTTGATTCTTTTCATTACTGTTGAGTGCTGTGCTAAGTACTTGTACATAGGTTAATTTCGTTTGATTTATGTAATTCTGAGCAACAGTTACCCTATTGTCCCTATTTTACAGATAAAGTTTAAAATTGTAAAAATAGTTAAGTTCCAAATTCCAAGGCCACATCCTTAGCCAATTTGTGGCAAGATCTGTAGATGTCCCTACTTTCCTCTGCATTCCAAATCTTTTCTGCCTCCATGAGATCTCACCAGCCTCTCATCATGTACAGAAAAGAGAAGGGGGCTGAAATCTAAGAGAGATGACATTTGTCTTGAAAAGTATGAGCTATCTTAAGAGATTGTTCTGGATTCTTTTGATCTAGTGATACTTCTGGTACAGAATGGCAGAACTGGTCTTCCCCTAGACTGGTAGCCATTAGATGTGACTGAGTTGTTCTACTGTGTGGGCTTAATGTGCCTGTGCCTGTGCCTGTGCCTGCGTTCGAATGTGTGCCTCCAGCTAGTCATTGGCCTCTGCTCTTGAAGGGATGGTTCATGGAGTTCATGGAAACTTGATCCAGATCCCCAACCTCTACTGGGCCACAGGCTCAGTTGGCTCTCTACCACCACCACCACCACCACGGGCCTCTTCACTGGGACACACTTGATCTCCTACTTTGTACTCCATACTTACCATGCATCAGCCATGCAGAGGTAGTGCCAACCATGCAGAGGCAAGCTATGGAAGATGGAGCTTTGAGCTACCCTCTATGCCTACCTCCATCCCTGCTGTTGGCATAGTTGCCTTGAGCCATGTGGGGAGTGGAGGCTGAGGGGAGTGTGTAGGTGTGTGCAGTGTGTGCAGGGTACCCATGTGCACTTCTCCAACCTAAGAGCTGTAGTCTCATCATTGTACACCTGGGAAATATGCCATGTTTCATTTTCCCCTTGGACAATCACTGTGTAAGACAGATGGCTCCAAAGCCTTGGTTCCAATGCTGGCTCTGCTATTTACTAACTGTACAACTTTGGGGAAGTCATTTAATGTCTCTGTGTCCCAATTTCCTCATCTGTAAAATGGTTGCTAGCCTAGTCCCTCCCTCTTTATAGTTAAAAGGATTACATATTTTTTAAATATATGATTTTCAAAGAAATACCTGACATATGGCAGGTAATATAAGAGCTTATCACTAATGTTTGCTGTTTGTTATTCTCTTTCTCTTTACCTCTATCTTCTTCTATTCATTTCCTAGCAGGACCAAAGCCTTTGGATTCAAATTGCTTCATATAATATCCCTCTTCACCCTAAGGCAGAAGATTTTCATTCCTTTAAGTGAAACTGGATTTATCTCTGCCTTTTAAATACTTCATTCATGGTCCTTGCTGTCTCTCTTGATACAACCTAACTTTAAAAACTATAGCTTCCATCCAGTCATGGTAGTACATGCCTGTAATCTCAGTACTTGGGGGGCTAAGACAGAAGGATAGCAAGTTCAAGGCCAGTCTCAGCAATGTAGCAAGACTCTCAGCAACCTAGGGAGAAACTGTTTCTTTTTTTTTTTTTAATTTTTTATTGGTGCATTGTAATCATACATCTTTGATAGGTACAAGCTGGTAGAGGCATACATGCACACATTTCTCATTTAACCCTTCCCCAATTCCCGCTCTACTCCCTTGCCCTCCCTCCTTCTCAAGTTCAGTTTAGTGATTGACTTTGATGTTTGTGAAAGTACATCATGTGCATTAGGGTGTTTCCCTCCCCCGCCCCCCATCACCTTCAGTTAAGTCAACTTCTTTGCTCATCTAAGGTTTCTCCTTCTTCGTCTAGAGTCCCTCTCATGTCCCACTTTCTCCCTCACTTCCGCATATTAGGGAGAGCATCTGATTTTTTACTTTTTGTGATTGACTAATCTCACTTAGCATAATGTTTTCCAGTTCCATCCATTTCCCTGCAAATGATATGATTTTGTTCTTCTTTATGGCTGAGTAAAATTCCATTGTGTACATATCCCATAGTTTTGTAATCCATTCATCTGTTGATGGACATCTTGGCTGGTTCCATAGTTTGGCAATTATGAATTGTGTGGCTATAAACATAGATACACAAGCATCAGTCTGAACCTGTTTCAAAATAAAAATTCTTTAAAAAGGGCTGGAGGTATAGCTTGGAGGTAGAATGCCCTTGGGTTCAATCCCAGGTACCACACCCCCACCAAAAAACAAACAAACACACAAAAAAAATCTATGGCTTCCTACAAAGTCCTATTCATGAATCAAAGCTAAATACTAACTCTTCATTATAGTTTGGATTTAGAATGTCCCCAGACTTCATGTCATAGACAAGGCAGCCATGTTGGAGGCAGGGCTTGGCTGCTAAGGAGTGCCTGGGGGCATGGCCTTACATACCCCTCACCCCAGCCCCTTGCTCACTGTCTGCTTCGGGCGCCATGATGTGAGAACAGAGTCCCTCTCCTCGTGCTCCCTGTGCTTCCCACCAGCATGACCTGAGCTCCACAGACTTCGCCTAGCCTAACAAAAACTGAAACTTCTGAAATTTCCAGAACTGTAAGCAAATAAGTCTTCCTTCCTCTAAATTGTTGTCGTCAAGTATTTTGGGCGACAGTAGTGCTGACTGGAGCACCATTTTATTTTTATTTTTATTTTATTTTATTTTTTGTGGCATTCCTAGTCTAACACCACCATTTCTCCCCTTTCAAAGACAGGCAAATACCTGCACTAACAAGATCAGCCAATAAAAATATTATCAAAGCACAAATCTCATTGCCATATTTCGTTATCATTCTATTATATACATATGTTATTTAATACCATTTAAGTTAAGGAATCTTCTCAATCTTAATGCACATCAGGCTTACCAGTGGAATTTCCAAAAATTAATTTCAAATTTGCTTAGTTATAATCTCCAAATAATACAGGATAGCTTTAAAACATACATGAGGTAATTCTGATCTGCTAAGATTAAAGCCATTGTTATTGCGTATAGGAGAGTGCATAAAAAAACACATGATTTGGAAAAAGTTGGACATGAGTTCTAATTCTCATAACACTTATTAGTTGAGTGACTTTGTGAAATCTACTTAACTTCCATAACCTTCACCTTTTCGTGCACAAAATAGGGATAAAAATATTGTAGAGGAGAAAAGGTTTCTTCTCCTCACCCATCACTAGGCTCATGGTTGAGGCCCCTATAACAAAAAACAGATTAAACTTAAACATAGTGGTGCAAACCTGTAATCCTAGTAAGCCAGAGGCTGAGGCAAGAGGATTACTTCAGTCCAGGACTTCAAGACCAGCCTGGGCAACAAGGTGAGACCTTTCTTTAAAAAGTAAAATAAAATATTGTTTACAAGAAAAGATCAACAAGATAAAAGTACACAAATGTGTTCATTATAACTTTCATGTGACAAAGGAGCCTTCAGAAATGAAGGCCTAAAGAAAGAGGGAACCTATAGATTTTTATGCAAATTTCAATGAAGAATGGGAGGGTGAAGAGAAGTATGATTGGACAATGATGACAAACTGGAAGGAACTTAGCAAGGCCTGTTTGTTCCAATTCTTTTTTGTGTGCCTGTGTCTTTAGGGGTAAGGATGATCTTTTCCTCTGGGTATAGGGAGAGAGCGCCTCTGGAATTAGGGTCTTATGACCTACTTCAGAGAAAGGTTGGAAAATTACTTTTCTAGGTTTTGTGGTCTGTTTCAGGGAAGAAGAGATAAGGGAAAGGTGAGCGTAACCTCCCTGATTCTATTTGCTCAAATGCCAATGTACCATTCATTGAGGCAGTATATACTGAACCTCATCAATAGTAACTACTTTGTGGGGTTACTGTGAGGATAGAATAAGATAGTGCAAATAAAATGTGTGGTACCTAACAAGCACTCAACAAATATGAATTATAATTAGTATTCCCATTTTATAGAGGATAAAATAAACTCTAAGGAAAGTTATGAAAGCATCCAATAATCTTCAACTAATCGGTAACAGAGCCATTCATTACTATACATCTTACCCTAGAAGTCATGAATGAATACATAATAAATAAGAATTGAGGCTCAGGATATCTAACTTCAAAACTCATATGCAGACTTTCCATTTTCCCATGTTGCTTATTAAATGCAGGTAGCATTTTTTTAAAAATCAAGGTAGATAGAAATATAATAAAAGAAAAAATTATACTGGTAAAAGTGACCTGGCAAGAGGAAGTGTTTGACTAGAGTCTAGTGTGCTATATTCTTGCCTGTGTGCTCGATTCCTAAGAGAATTTGGTAGAGTAACTGCAAACCCAAGTACTCAATGTCTCCTAATATTTAGTGACATCAAGTCACCAAGTTTGCTACTAGAATATATTGCTCTGATCTCAAATAGAAATGCTAGCTCTTTCTCCAAAAGAAATAATTTTTAAACCATCACATACGCCTACCATTTTGCATCCTCAATCTTAATCCTTCCTGTACTCCTATACTCTTTTATAAGATGGTCAGTCAGGTACAGTCACAAAGAAGACAGAGGAGAGGCTCAGTGAAACAAAATTTAGCACAGCATGCCACACAGGGTCACCTGGGGAAGACACCAGAGTGGCTAGGAGGCAGGGAAATGTTTAGGCCAGAGAACTAAACTTTGGAAAGAGTAGGCATAGCTGGGAGCACAGTTTAGGGCTGGCTAATTTGAATAATTTCAACAGGCTGTAATATGGAGTTAGTCTCTGGTCTTCAGGTAGCTTGCCTCAGATTAAGGCAGAGGAAATACTGCCTCCATTGGTGTAAGGACCAGATATAGAGGAGGTGTGATCCTGGATTGGTTTCTTTGTATATCAAAGATTTGCTCCTTCCTACCTGGGACATTGCTAAGAACTGACTAGTCCCAGGAGAGGCAGTCTTTCCCCTGCCAGAAAGGTTGGTTTTGTTTGTGCTTGATTTTGTTTTGTTTTTCTTTGTTTCAGATGCCAAATATATACACACACATATGCATATGGTTGATGTGTATACAGGGCAAGTATCTTTTTATTAATATATTCACACATCAAATTATTTTCATATATAAGAAAGCTATCTTGAAAGATGGCTATCTATTCATGAGGCTGATTTAATGACTCCCCATAAGTCATTGTCTGAAGTCATGTTCCAAGTCAACTCATTTCCAATGGTAAAAAGCTGAGTAATTTGGGTACATTTCTCTGTTGAAAAGTTATGAAAACTCTTCTAACTGGAAGTTACATCAGCCTTTTTCTAGACATGCCCATCCATCCTTCTTTTATTCTTAGTATTGTTGCTGTATGAAGAGTGAGTGGGGCGATCAGGACTCTTGTTTTGGAAGGGCTCAGGGAAAAGAGACCATCATTTCTCCCCGTGGGATGGGAATGACAAGGACCCCAAGCCTCAGGACCGAGCTGATCCTATCTCACAGACTGCTCCACCTTTTCCTTACTGAGACAGGTTCTGTCAGAGCTGCCGCCGTTCAAGGGTGACAGAATGTGACCTCCACTGAACACAGGAGAATTCAAGACAAATTGAAATTTCAGGTAATTTATTTCAAGTTAGAAATGTAACAAAAGCCTTTTGCTGATAAAGAGACTCTCACACACGATCAGAGCCATTAATCTCTAAGACCCAAGTGAACAAAAAGTATTATTTTCCTGAAATGCAATATCCTATTAGTGAAAGAGAAAATATTCACATTTGTTAAAATGGTAGATACTGAAAATCATTAGAACTTCAATTACTGAAAATATACCCATTTATGAAATAACTCCTAGAACCAATGTCCTGGACTAGCTATTGTAAGGGGTAGAATGATGTTTAAGTCACGACCTTTGTCCTCAAAATACTTGCAATCTAAAAAAGGGAAAGACCAAGTATGTAGGATGGAATAATCCATATTTTTGTACATCGGGAAAGACCTGTGGACCCCTCAGCTCCATCACCCTTATCCCACTTCTCTGGTACAAAAACTCCCACTCAATTTCCCAAATTCCCTCCTCTTTAAAAAATTTTCCTAGATGTCCCAAACATGAAGTCACACCCTGCATGGTCCTCTTCCTGTAATTTGCAATTACTTCTCCCAAAGTACCTATTAGGTAAGGTTGTGGTGTCTCTCACCCCATCCACACTGCCCCTAAGAGAACATGAGCTCCTCAGGTCATATTCATCCTTTGAGTGACACTTCCCCCTCCTGCATCCCAGACTCACCTTCCAGTGCAGGTCTCAGCACAAGAGCCAACAACAACTGGGCAAGGTGAGCACAAAGGTGATTGAATGAATTAAAGATGCACCAAGATGAGCACAAAGTAATTGAATGAATTAAAGATGCACAGAGCTGTGTGAGTACAGATTATTTTGCCCAGTAGGATAGATCTTGGTCTTAGCTGTACCCTGCTTAATATATCAGTAGCATTTTGCTTGCACCTTACGTTTTCCCATTTCTGAGCACAAAAAAAAAAAAAAAAAAAAAATTGCCCCTGGCTGGATTACCTGAGCTGGCCAAGTGAAAACAACTTGCTGGCTGTCCTCCAAAATTTTATCCAAGAACATAGTTGAAGCAAAGACAACTTTCCATAAATGGAAGGAGTCAGGAGTCTGTACTAGAGGGGGCAATTTTCTGATAACTTCAGCCTTTTAATTATTCCCAGTTGGAAGAATAGCGCCACCCAAATGGTGGATACCACCAAGGCACTTGTGCTTAAGCTTAAATTTCAAGCTAAAAGAAATTAAAGTGGCTCCAATTTCAACCATGCTTGGCTTGATATCCTGTCTACCCAAATGTTTTGGCTATTCATTGAACAGCTTGCATAGCCCTTATGGTTTCCTTGTGAGAGCCCATGTGAGACAGAGTGCCATTTAAATTTCCTAAATCTCTTTTAAAGGACTGACATTCATATTCTCTCTCTCTCTCTCTCCCTCTCTCCCTCTCTCTCCCTCTCTCTCCCTCTCTCTCTCTCCTTCTCTCTGTCTCTTCTAGCAAAATAACATTTGAATGGAGGCAGTCAGTATGTATCTCAGAACAAACTATTGATTTTTCAATTTCTCAACTTGTAAAATGGAGAAGTGATTTCTCATTACATAACATTTTGCTAAGAATCTCACCAGTAATTAGGCTTTGATGTCTATAAAACAAGACTGAGTTCCTTAGATTTAATGCAATCTGGCATTTCTAATTTGAGAAAAGAACTTTAATTTAAAATATCTATAATGAAACACACCAATAATTTCCGATGATTCTGCTAACTGTATTTTTTTTAACTTTTTAGTTTAAAAAATAAATACATTAGAAAATGAAACCTTTGATTTCTTTCCCTCTGGATCAGAAAAGACAGTTTTGTGTTATTGCAGTTCTTTCTTTTGCCTTAATCATTGATTCATCTTTAATTTATCAAGCAGCAGTCTCCCCAGGGATCTAAGCAACTGCTATTTTTGGTGTGAGAGATTTGTAATTCTTCTTCTAGATTTAAAAAAATATTATTCATGCATAAACCAATAAGAAATGTCATATTGGTACATAACTTGGCTTTACTGGCTGGAGAATCCTGTCCCTAAAAACAGTTTGAACAAATGGTTTGTAGGAGGGCATGTTTACCCTCTATTAAGTTAATATGAGAATGCCAAGTGATATTCCTCGATAACTCACCAGAAATCTATCATCCATGTGTGTCTCTAAGCCCTTGAAAATACATTTTATTTCAGCCAACAAGAGTACCTCTTTTCTGCAGTTGCACTTTCCTCCATTTCAATAATCATGGTTAACCATGGTCCAGAAAGGTTAAATAGCAAATTCCAGAAAGAAACAATTCATAAGTTTAAATTGCTCACTGTTCTGAGTAACGTGAAGAAACCTCGTGCCATCCTGCTCCTCTCACCCAGGACATGAATGGTCCTTTTTCCTGTGTCTCTGTGCTCTATACTCTACCCATCCATTAGTCACTAAGTAGCTATCTCAGCTATCTGATCAACTGTCCCAGCCTCCTAATGTTTGTGTTTAAGTAACCCTTACAAGGTATTCAAATGCTATGTCACATGCCTATATCATTCACCTCACTTCATCTCATCACATAGGCATTGTACATGAATACAGTTCAGTAAAATGTTTTTAAAAAGGCTGAGCATAGTGGCACACGCCTATAATCCCAGGACTTAGAAGGCTGAGACAGAAGGATTGCAAGTTTGAAACCAACCTCAGAAACTTAGATTTTCAGCGACCTAATGAGACCCTGTTTCAAAACAAAACATAAAAAGGGCCAGAGGTATAGCTCAGAGGTAGAATGCCCCTAGGTTTAATCCTTAGTAAAAGAAAAATGAAAGGAAAGAAGGAAGGAAGGAAGGAAGGAAGGAAGGAAGGAAGGAAGGAAGGAAGGAAGGAAGGAAGGAAGGAAGGCAGGCAAGCAGGCAGGCTGGCTGCATTGCAACTTTATATTATTGTAATTGTTCTGCTTTATTATTAGTTATTGTTGTTAATTTCTTATTGGGCCTAATTTATAAATTGAAGTCTACCATAGGTATTTGTGTATAGGAAAAATGCATATATATATACTGCATCTACAGTTTCAGGCATTCATGTGAGGTCTCAGAGTATGTCTCCCACAGGTACTGCACATTAAGTCTTGAAAGTGTGCAATTCCATTATTTCAGTATCCATCATGTAAAGTTCTAGTACCATTTACATGTTTTTATATTTTTCTTCTTTAAATCTCAAAGGAGACCCCCATTCTAGTTCCAGGGATTTCAGTGAACCAGTCCATGTGAGTTACCCTTTTCAAATTTTTCATATAATAAATTTTGATTAAAACACTTTATCTTTGGACTGAAATATTCTACTCACTTAATATATATTTATAGTTGCTCTCATTGATGACCTGATAAATATCATGACATTAGCCCTTTTCAGTTTTTATTCTTCTTAGTTCTCTGCTACATATGACATTGTTGATCATATTCAATTTATATTCCTTCCTACCCTGGCTCCAATGGCACACTACATTAGTTCAGCGTTTGCATTATTATTCATTCTTTACTCTATAAATATTCTCATTTCATTCTCTCCCAGCTTCTCCTTCATCTAATCTAAGTTTAGAACTTGACCACCATTCCTCTCAGTCACCTGTTCTCTCCTCAGATTTCTCAAATATGCTTTCAAAAATTGACTCTGAAGATCTATAATGACTCTGAAGTTCTGAGTCAAAAATGAGGAATTTCAAGTTAAAGTAGGCAAATTATTTTATAATCCTCCATCTCTCTATAGCCTAAATGGACTCAGTAAGTCTTTACAAAGTTTATGTACATGTCGATCTTTCTATATGTCAAGTTGAAGTTGAGTGATCTAGGCAAAATTTGTGATTTTATTACATTTTAGGCCATTTACAAATGTGTTAAATTTCAGTGGAACCTGAATAACTTTTGGGATGCTTAATAACTCATGTGTTCCCCCATGTTATAGTTTGTTTCTAAAAAAAAAATAGATGCAACATTCAGTAACCCTCACTTGTTATTTAACTTATTTTCTTGATCATGTGAACAATAAAATGTAGACCTCCTTTAACATGATTCAATCTCCAAAGATGCTCATTTTACTGCAATGTTAAGATTCTACTGAATCATTATACTCTTTATATTGGAATTTATAAAAAGAAAGAAAATAATCTCTTGCTTAACTTTTTTTTGTTTGTACACTTAAAGTCTGTTATGGGAAAACAAGGAAAGACATTAATAACAACAATAATTATAAAATTTCTAAGAAACTTTAATGACTATTACAATATCATTACATATAACAATGAATACAATACAAATTGTTAATACTTAATTTTAATTATATTAAAGTAATAATAATCTATCTACATGAACTTATCAACCCCCTTAAGGAAACAGGGTAATAAGACGTATACAGAATCAATGCATGGGGTTCAGGGAGAGGTTTGAACAATCATAAATTTCAAAGGTATCTCAAACTTGTCTTCAAAAGATTTTGCATCCTTTCTAGAAAGGAAAAGATGTTCACATTTGATGTAGTAATTTTTATCATGCCTGCAGAAGTAGTTTTGTATTTGTGTCATCTTGCTCCTCCCCATTCCAAATCCTAATTACCACTGAAATCATTTAGGAGTTGTATTAGTCAGGTAAACGGAACCAGTAAGGTGTGTGTGTGTGTGTGTGTGTGTGTGTGTGTGTGTGTGTGTGTGTGTAGAAGAAAGATTCATTGTAAAAAAATGGCTCATGACATTATGAAAGT
>PVLC010001353.1:0-80174 GCA_004027655.1 Graphiurus murinus
GAGTGCCTCACTAGGTAGCTGAGGCTGGCCACAAACCTGGATCCTCCAGTGTCAGCCTCCCAAATGCTGGGATTACAAGCATGCACCACCACGCCCGGCAACTTTTATTGTTTCAAGACACACGATATGGTTGTTATTGGTTTGTGGCAACAGATAACTAATATCAATGAGAATAAAACAACTCAAGCCATTCCAACCTTGTGGTCCTATATCATCACATGTTTTCTGTTCTCAGTTTAGCAAATTGTAAGAAGGCAGGGTGTGCCCCCTCTCATCTGTACCAATGCCACAGGTGATGGGAGCCTGCTGGGTAAGGAAAACAAAGGGTGGTTATAAGTTTAAATATAATCAAATTTAAGGAAGACTTCCTTTACATCCAGAAGTATTAGTATCTCTAGTTGGAATTACCCAGAGGTGCTGGTGTTTCCATTTTAAGAATTTTCCTTCAGGCTGAACAAATTCTGATTATCTGGTAGGCAATTAGGATTTAGTTCTTCTCTAAGGATAATTTTCCTGAATAAGATGAAATTTGAGGTAAATGGGAAACCCAGCCAAAATTGGAGATGTGCATTAATTTCAAATTAAATTAAATTAACGCCCAATTTAAAAGTCCCTCTTGACATACACAGTCAACACCCAAGATTTCTCAGAGAGCATGTGCCGCCCACTCTCCAGATGCTGAGCTCCCGGTTAGGGATAACGTTACCTTTAGCTCCTCTTCCTCCCTCTGTTGCTCTCATCTCAGAATTCTGTTTGCCTCCATGAAGGTGACATGTCTATATCTAAACCCAACCAGCCAATTTAGCGCCTTGTACATAAGCCAAGCTAAAAGTTTCACTTCCATAATGGATGACGACACCAGCAAGCACTTCTCAATTCAGGGAGCGTGAACCCCTGAATCGTCAGGTTTGGGGGTCATGTGAGACCTCCAGACAGCTCTGGTGATGGTTTTTATCAGCTGCTGAGTGCCAGGTACATACAAATTAAGTCTGAAGGACTTAAAACTCTATCTCTAAATTTTATCCTCTTACAAATTAAGCCTTTTGTCTGTGTAAAAGCACAAATATTCCATGAAGTGAAGTCAGGTATCGTTGGGTAAAGATAAAGAATACCTTGGGACAGGTCTTAATGGCAAGGAGTGAGAAAGAACAAGTTTTGAGGTGTTTGAGAATGCCCTGAAAGGGAGAGATGGTCTAGAAATAAAAGGATCTTGGTCTAATTCTCTTTTGTGTCCAGAGGCTGCTCCGCTAATACCATCTTAATGAGCCCCTGCCCAGTTCCTAATCTCATAAAACCTTCAAAAAGGAAAAGGAACAAAAGGCAGAGTGGATTCTCTTTTGATATTTGCCCTTGGGTTTATTGGCCTGACTTTTGGGGCCCTGGGAACACAAAAATTAACATGAACCAAGGAAGGCATTCAAAAGGATGCCTCTTGAATAAACAGCCAAGTCAGGTGAATACTTTACAGCTTGCATATTTATTGAACAAATACTACTAAAATAGCTAAAATACATTGGGTACTTGTGAGTGCATCAGTAAAGATCACATTGTTACAAAAGCCTGCGTTTCCAGCAGTACACAACTGCAACTCTACATAAATGCCACAGATGCAGAATACTGTTTTCTTGCTCTATTTACACAGCTAATATACCTATCCTAACGAAGGAGGAGTTGGAGGGAAAGCACAAGAAACTCAGGCCAATGGGGGAGCAAGAAGAGAAGGAAGAAGGACTGCGCATGCGTCATTGGTGTTTAACAGTCAGAAGCGGGACAGTTCAGAGCAAGGCCTGCCCTGTTAAAGGAAGAGCTAAAAGACAAAGTTATATAAAAATTAAGGTGGGCTTTCAGACTGGCTAACACAACAACATTCCATGAGTAGATGGTATTATCTGATTTTTTTTTTGTCTGTTTGTTTATCCATTTCATTGGGAGCAAGGACAAAAATGTAAAATCTACACCTTGCTTAGCAAAACTGCCAAAAAAAAAAAGAGTGCTCTGCCTTTTATCATCATTATTTTGTAAATACATTTTTCCAACTTAATTTTGGGGAAAGGTGTCATTTTCATTTTCTTACTCAGATGCCAATGTTTGGGGATCTCCTCCCACACAAGGCATTTTATAAAGAGTGGGTTCCTCCCTCCCCCCAAATATCCGGTCAAACAAAAAGAATCCAAAGAGACACCTCAAAATGCCTGTGAAATTATTGCTTTTCTAAGTCAGGCAGGCAAGGCCACGGAAAGGAAGAGATCTGGTAAGTAAATTACAGTTTTGTGATTGCTCCCGCTACCGTGCCTGCACGTCCAGGAGTGCCAGCCGAGGAGACGACGTCTCTCCCATTCTGGGTAGCATTCGCTCAACCTACAACACTGAGGAAGAAAGCCACACTGAAGACACAAGGAGAACAAGTCAATCCAGTCTAGAGAACAACATTCGGGGAAACAGAGTACCAACACCTTCTTAGAACATGGAAATAAAAAATAACTCCATCAGAGCTACCTCGCCAAGGAGCATGTTGAAAGTCCAAAATAGCACCATTCATCAGTGTCTCAGGTCCTGTGGCAGCATCTCGGTCACTTACCACAAGGAAACAATGAGTTTCAAACTACTTCTATACATCAAAAGAGTACATGGGTAAAATATAGAGATATACAGACAATTGATGAACATAAACTACTAGGCTTGTTACATCTAAATGAAAAAAAAAAAAATGGGGACTCTCAGCCTCTGTAAGAAGCAGTCGGGAGCTGTGTGAGGAGAAGGCAGGAGTGGACCGGTGGTGTGAGCGCAGTGGGAGTTTGAGTTGTGGAAGACATTGTTGTAGAGAACCAGGCCTGAAGGCCCACCTGTAGGGGTTGTAAACGTGGATTCACAGTGTGAAATTCTGAGCGTTTTCACTTGAGTCAGAAATGATTAAAAACTGGTTTGATGATACCTATTTGTCCACTGTAAATTCTCTAAAGCAAGGCTCAGAGTCCCATAGTTTCTTCTTATACTTGATGATTTACACAGAAAAAAATCCCATATATGATACCATGACCTCATCAATACCCATACACCATATGTAATACAAATGGAGGTGTTACGATTAAAAAGAGTGGAGGTAACTGATACTTGGGGAGTGGGGTTCATTGCTGCCGGGGGAAGTCAGGGAGGCAGCGCTGGTCACATCCTTCTTGCGGTTCACTTCCTTTGGGATGGGAAGTCTTCCCTGTAAAGCGGGGTGGACCCACACAGACAGACACACACAGAAAAAAAAGATAAACTTAGTCATAGATTCTGAAATCATGTTTTAAAATTTTGCTTCTCCTACCCACTTTTTTATCCTTGAACTTGTTATTTCACTAACAGCTTACATATTAAACACAGTGCACCTGAATGTAAATATTATGTTTGTGGGGGCATGAGGCAATTACACGCTAGCTGCCTTTGCTTCAGGAGAACCCAGGGCTTCTCTCCTGGTGGCAGCCAGCCACGAGTGAGACCGCATTCCTCAGAGCCAGGTCGCTGGGGTATTTGCTAATATCAGATGGGGCCCAACATTAGGCTAGGTGAGAGGTGCTCAAGGAATGTTAATAGATACATTTTTAAAGAAAAGTCACTGGGTGGTGTGATGGAAGGGGTAACAGTCTGTTTTCTAATATATAACAAGAATACTTTAAAACGTATCACATGGTACATAAATCTTTTCTATAAGCAGTTGGCACGTTCTATGTGGGCTCTAATGGCCAGAACCAGAAGTAGCCACCAAGGATGGGAGTGTTAGGGAAGGAAATGCTGTGAGGGGAACCAGCCAGTAGCTGCAGGAAGGCCGAGGACAGTGGGGAATCAAGGCCAGAGGAGTGCGAGACTCCACTGGTCAGAGTTGACTGGGGCTGGTTTAAATCTCTCCTTGCAATCCTGATGAGTGATGGCTGCATTCCTGACTTAGAATGATACCACATCAGTGGGACGGACCCATGATCAGCCACCATAGTGCTTCTGCTGACATGCAGAGGGGCCAGCAGCGGACAGGAGCTCGCCATTGGTACCATGAAACCAGAGTAGGACTGTGAGGCCCACTAACCAAGCAATAGACAAGTCTCCACGTACCACAAAAGGACTGTTTGCCCTGCTCAGAGCTGAGCATGTTGACATTGACAACAGTCTCCCTTTCACCTAAACCATTAAATAATGGAGCTTTCTTGAAAAAAA
This sequence comes from Graphiurus murinus, assembly GCA_004027655.1. Lineage (NCBI taxonomy): Eukaryota > Metazoa > Chordata > Mammalia > Rodentia > Gliridae > Graphiurus > Graphiurus murinus. Next base: position 4,192 of record PVLC010001353.1, read on the forward strand.
ATTTCATTTGTGGTTTTAAAGGATCTGGTTTCTCTTCTCCCTCCTTTTTATTTTTTTCACTCCAATCACAGGTACTAACATGACAGTTTGTTTGTTTACTTATTTATTGATGCTAGGGATTGGACCCTACATCTCAGGGGTTCTACATCTCAGCTACACCCCCAGCCCTTTCTTATTTGAAACAAGGTCTCACTAAGTTCCTGAGGCTGGCCGCAAACCTGAGATCCTCCTGTCTCAGCTTTCCAAGTACTGAGATTACAAGTGTGTACCACCAGGCCCAGCTTAACATGAAATTTTAAATAAACTGATCTGATTAGATGTAAGTACTTGGATTAAGCTAATATTCATTGTGATCTATAATCACAAACCTGTAATTTTCTTCTAAGAATTCAGAAGTCAGAAGTTTCCAAACAACTTGAAACTGAATATATATTTTTATCAGCCTCAGGATGAACTAAATGCAGCAGTTAATTCAACTTTAAGAAGTCTTAGATACTAAATAGGTTTTCCATAATGAAATAGCCTAAATTTTGTTTAAAAATCTCAGACAATAGCATAAAACACTGTAATATATACATATACATTACACACATTGTGTACACTAATGCTCTAGTATTTATGTTGTGATTTTAGAGGTTGTTTTGGTATCACTGAATACTAATGGGACCAAACCAGCAAACTAAAATATAATTCATCACTCATATATCATTAATGATCTAGATAATATTTCCAACAGCAAAATATTGAGCAGGTCCTTGTAGCTTTGAAGATAATTTCAATCCTAAAATTAAAAAAAAAAAAAAAGAAATTCACTGGTGTCTTTAAAATAATACTACTGACTACTACCTCCCTGTCATTTGACCAGTTAGCATGGCTCAGAATATAACAAATGTAGGCTATGTTATTTGTCATAGGCCCGCAAATAAAGGAAAATATAAGTTCATATATTTCATCTACATTTTTTACATTTAAAAAAATATTTTTAGTACATGGTTATGTCTCTGCAGATAAGTCAATCTTTCTACACTTTCACCTCTGTGAAAAATGCCCAGCAAATGAAATGGAGATTCCAGAGATTTGGAAAGAGATGCTTCTTGGAAACAAACCAACAAACAAACAAAACAAACAAAAAAAGCAAAGAAGAGCATTTCATTATTTCATATTTGAATCAATTTCTACTATTTTTTTTCTCTTTTGCAGGCCCAAAACACTCATGCATTTTTTCATTCATTATTCATATTCTGAGTGCTTCAGCATTTTATTAGATTTTAATCCTACAGAGATTAAAACAGAAACACAAATAGTCCCTGCCCAACCTGCCCTTAATTAACTTGCTCTCTGGGAGCCACCCATGTATTTAGACAATGGCAAGGCCAGGGTGGTAGGTCATAGGGAGGCATGCTCCTGAAGAACCCTGAGGGCCCACACACTAACAAGCCTGCAACAAGAGGAGCTCCTGAGGAGAGACTGCGCATTGTCCATTTGGAGCCCTGGGTTTACTCTACCCTACATCTCTCATCTTTTGGGTTTTTTTTTTTTTTTGGTTTGTTTTGGTACTGGGGGTTGAACCTAGGGGCATTCTACCTCTGAGCTATACCACTGGTTCTTTTTATTTTTTATTTTGAAACAAGGTCTCCCTAAATTGTTGAGACTGGCCTCAAACATGCAATCCTACTGTCTCAACCTCCCAAGTACTGGGATTATAGGCACATACCACTGTGCCCAGGTACCATTTTGTCTTAAAGAACAGTTTATCTGCCTCCACTAAAGAAAGTTTAGTTTTTAGCAATAAGAGGTGGAGAAATCTTGAAGAGGGAACACAAAAGTTTATTTCTCTAGAAGTCAGGCCTTATTAAGAGTTCAGACAAAAAAGTCCTATCTTCCTCCACCATCCAGCACACAATGGTTTCTGTAAGACTGAGGGACTTGAGTAATGGAGAAGGCTGGGGGTTGGGTGGGGGGAACCGAGGCAGCCAGTGCCTCCACAGACAGGCTCTCTTGGATGTCACTACGTGTTTCTGGATGGACGTACATTCCTTCCGATGACTGCTAGAGGATTGGTCCTCAGTCACTCAGTAATGTGCTTTAGACCAAAGGAGTCAGATTAATTTTTCTTACAATTATGCAAAGATGCGCTTCTCCAGGATTAAACTGCTAGAGAAAGGAAAAATATACTACGCTTAAAATACTATTCATTTATTTAGAGAGGAGATAACTTAAAATAGCAGAAGGCGTGGATCCCAATATACACTGTGCCCACCCGCAGGAGCCTGTCTCAATGTGTGCAAGCCCTGGTCTCTGAGCTGGCTTTCCCAGAGCTGAGGGAGGCACTTCAACCTCTACAAGGAGCTTCACTTGGGCTTGCCCATCTGGCTGATATTGCCAGTGTTGAAGAGAAGACCTTTGGGTGCCTGAATGAGGCAAGAATTAACAAGAGGGCTACACTTTGTTTTTCCCTTTTACTCTCAGCTGCTGTGGGGCCCAGTAAAGAATGGCTAGGGGGAAAGTGTGTCTATTACAAAGCACTGGAATGTAGCTCAGTGGTAGAGTATGTGTTTAGCATGTGCCAGGCCCTGGGCTCAATCCCTAGCAACACACACACACACACACACACACACACACACACACACACACACACATGTCTAGTGTTCAGCTGCCACAACGGAGATGGCAGGGTATGGTGAACTCTAATATTTTGGCTCTCTTCCACTCCTGCTCTGCAAGATCAGTGCAAGTCTAGCTCAGACAGGGTCCAAACCATTTTGTTAATCTACTTTCCTGCAAACAACTTCAACCTTGACCTTCAGAAATTTTCTGAAAGATTAAAAATGATTTAGGATTGTTTTCTTTCAGTTTGACCTGGCAGTTGACACAACCTCTTCAAATTCTGCCTGTCATTAACAGGGAACTGTTGAAACCACATAATGTAAATAAGTTTCTTAAACATTGAAATACCAGTAATAGCTGAGGGGAGGCTTTGCCTTTGGTCAATGACTCTTATGAAACTTTTTAATTGAAATTTAATTTCCAATGGATTTTCCTTTATTCATTGCAAAATCAGCAGGTCAGTGGTAAAGAGTATAATCTCCCTAGTTGAGGTCAAATCGCTATTTACCTTAACAGGTAAAGTCCAAAGGTATCTACAATAAAAACTGATAAATTTTGTTTGTCTGTTTGTCTTAGAAATGGTGCTAAAATCTAAAATATAAGTCTTTAAAATTTTTCTTAACACAGAAAATTGTCACATTAAGATGTCATTAACAATAAAACCACATTGATACAAAATGGTTTTTATTCCTAAAAAATATAAGAGATAATATAACTGTTCTCCTGATCTTTCTGTAGTGTTTCATGGGTGATCTTATCAGAAATTCAGGCATTATCAGCAGACAGAAATGTCATCATTTCATACTGTTAATAAATCCTAATTCCCCAATCCTAACCCCCTTCTTCTTTTAGTTTTTAGGTTAATCATCATATTTGAGTTTGTTCAATGAGGAATAGACAAAATGAAAATCTGTAAAATATACATTTGATAAATTGGTTCCATGATTCTTACTTGAAAACTTGTTTTTGACTTATTTGAAAGAAAGGAAGATAATATGAAATTCAAGGGTCATAGGACTTTAGGTTATGTTTTTAAAAATATGTTAGTTCCAAGATCACCACAGTGACATATTAATGGGTTATTGTATCAACATATAATAGATATTAAAATGAAATGCTTCTAAAATGAAAATAGTTAGTAAATGGCAGATAGGGTTCTTACCTTAGGAAGCCTTCCCTCCATTTCCTTGTCTGGAAATGGTTCCCGATTGACCCAGAGTTCTGGGTAGTAAACCTAGAGAGACATAAAAGCACATACATTCAGATTAAAAACAAGATACACTTTGAAACCACAGGGATCAGCTTAATGAGCTCAATTCTTCTCAACAGTCACTTGTTTCCTGATTGCAACTTAGTGGTCTGGGGAAACCCATTCACTCTTTCAGGTTGTTAGCACGCTTCTGAATGTACACTGCACTAGGGAGCATTTTCGATAGATGTCTTCTACGATTAAGTCCAGTAGAGCAGAGTTATCAATCACTGTTATCTTTAGCAGGCAAAGTAGCAGCTTAATGGCATGTTTGGCAGGGTGCACTAAGTCACTAGGGCTAAGGCCTAATTTTCAAAGCAACCTACATATGATAAGTATCTTTGCAAAATTCCATGCTTATGATACAACACATTTGTGTAAGGTACCATCAAACACGGTTAGCAGTTATTCTGATCATTTCCTATAAAACTAAACGTTATACACAAAGCAAAGGAGGAAGGGCAGAAGCATCCCAGATTCTCTCCAGGTCCTTGTGGTCACTACAGCACACTGCATCCAGCTGTGTGATACAGCAGAGCACGCAGAGAGAGGCAGGGAGCTGGGCAGCATTGCCATGAATGATTCAGAGAATACTAGCTGATGAATTCTGGAGGGTGGGAGGAGGTAGGGGGAGGGAGTCACACTGAGTAACTCTTCTTTAAATATACAAAGAGTTGTTAGCATAAGGTTGCTGACCAGCTGTTCTCCATCTCCAGTGAAGACAGGAGTAGGGGAAAGGACTTAAAATTACAACTACAGATTTAGGTCAGCTATAAAGAAGAACTTGGCACAGGAATTGTTAAATTACTAAAGAATTTAGAAGAAAACTGTGAAATCTTCTTTAAAAAATTTTAGAAACAGAATTCAACTACCATCTGTCAGGGCTAATTCACATTTGATACAGCCCTGTTTGAAGAAATGAGATAAAATTAGATGAGTCCCTCCAGATCGGATTCTCTAAGTTTTGCAAACAAGACTCACATCTAATAAATAATAAGAAGCACACCTCATTAATAGATTGACAAATAGATGCCTTTTTTTTGTTTTTGAAAGCATTAAGCATTGAGCTAATTACAATGTTTTGTATGTTCCAACTGATCCATTTGGTTAGAAGGTCTGAGGTAGGAAACATGAATGGCTAACAGTATTCATTCACTCTTTGGGATAATATAATAGTAATTATCTTTGCTCTGTACCAGTAATGTTTATCACACATCCCAGCTTACTAGGTAATTTTGCATACATTACCTAATTTATCTTGATGATAATCCTGTAATTAGGTCTCATTATCATTATACAGATGAGGAAACTGAAACTCAAAAAGGTCAACCAACTTGACCAAAGCAACACACTCAGGACTGTAACTCAAACTAGGTTTCTTGATTCTTAGCTCTCTTCTTTCCACTATCCTATAGCCCTGGCATTATCCCAGAATGCAAATCACCTACCACCTCTCCCTCAAAATGACACCAGTCCACAGACACCACCCACGGTGTGGGTCTTAAATATGCGAGAACTCATCCTGCAAGAACTGAACCTATTTTCTCACTTTGGACTGGATCTACTTTCTAAGCCAGGTGGTTTCCTCAACCCTAAGCCATTTTCCTCTTCTACAGATTTCCCTCCTCTGCCTAGCTCCTTCTTGAAGAATTACACCATCTGCCTTGTTTGGGACAAGCAGCCATTCCTGACATTCTGATTAGCCAGGAATGGATGAAGAAAACAAAATTACAATATAAAACACACAAGCTTTTTATGGAGGTATATAACAAAGTCATAGCACATATGATCCCAGTTTGAGCTTAACTTTAGAAGACCCCCAAACTGAGATAAATTGTGAGTTTGCTTAATATAAATGGATATGAAATGAACGCTTTTCAACATTACCGCTTTTAAAAGCATGCTTTAAATACAATCTTAAAATATCAGAAATATTAGTGGAAATTGGTTTCCTTAGAAACCAGAAAATGTTGATAAAAGTACCTGTAAAAACTTAATAAGCATATGGAAACAATGAAAAGGTAAATGTAATTTCTTTGTTTCTATGCTTTCTGAGGTATTCCATTTTATCAAATTTATACATTTTAGCATTTAACTTCTAGGTTCAGAGGTTCAATACTAAAGCCAACCAAGTCTAATTTAAACGGCACTATAGCTTGCCTTTCAGAAGTTAGTACACTTATATTAATGATTTGTTTTTGCAAGAACTTTTAAGAAAAAGAATCAATGATTTTTTTTGCCAGAGAACTTAGGATTATGATATTTGACAGTAAAAGGCAAAACTAAGGAAATTTTCTTCCTTACTTCATATTTATTCTTTTGAGAAATATTAATTTAGGTACAAATTGACCAATGGCATTTCTAATTCTGTACCTTTTTAGTGTTTGAATCATAGAAGTATTCATTGTACACTATAAGAAAAATAAATGTTTGTGGTAAAGTCTTCCTTCAAAGTCAGAACTTTAAGCCAAAATGGCGGGGTCAGTAGAGTCTCAGTCATATTCCTAAAACTTGCTTGGCTGGTCTCTAAGAACTCAGCAGAGATCCCCAGAGTTTATTTAAATTACCACCCCCTACCACTACTACCAAGCACAGTTGGTTTGGGGAAAGGTGATAGATATTGGATAGTCTATATGATAGACTTGTTCTTACTTAGACCTATGGTATTTTGAGACCATAATAAAGGGCTTAAGGGAAAAGATTTATTGACGATCATTGTTCTTGCTCTCAAATGCCTCAGACCTGATCTTTGGTGCTGCACTAGGGCACAACTCTCACTTCATTCTTAGTACTGGACAGAGAGGATGGGCAGCCACAAGCAACAGGCATTCCCTTTTCTACCTCAATGTGTCTTGTTTTGGATGTATTGTATTTTTCTGTTTCCTCTTCCCATTTGAACATCCTCTAGTCCACAGCCGGCATTTCAGCTACCACATTTCAACCCCAAATTTCTTACCAATCTCCATGCATTCATTTACCAAGAGTTCATGAACAGCTACAACGTGATAACACCATGTTAGGTTTGCAAACTGACCAATGGCATTTCTAACTAGGCATCTTTTAGTGTTTGAATCATAAAAGTAATCACTGTACACTACAGGAAAAATACATGTCACTCTGGCCTTGCAAGAGAAGCAGAGTTCCTGCCATAACATAGATTCCCAAACTTACTGGTTTACCGCCCCACTTTCAGGAAACAAAACAAAAACAAAAAATTACTCTGTGACTCCCTGGGGACGTCCACCACCCCTTGTTTATTTGGAGTACTGAAAATTAAACCCAGGAGTTTTCTACCTCTGAGCTACACCTTCAGCTCCATTTTTTAAATTTTAAAATAAGGTCTCACTAAATCACTGCACATGGGCAACAAACCTGCAATCCTTTTGTCTCAGCTCCCCAAAGTACTTGGATTACAAGTGTGTACCACTACACCGGGGCTCCACTACTCCCTTGTTTCATTCAATGTCTTCTAGTTACACCAGAGGCTACTAATGACCCTAGGAATCCCTGAATCAATACAGTGTCCTCTCTGGGGGGAAGTATCTCTGATTTGGGGAATCTACACAGAAGCTCAAGTCTGGGGATATGGGACAAATGGGGTGATCAACCCATAAAAAGGGAGTTTTAAAAGTATGTGACATTTGTGCCTTCGAAATACATATGCTGACGTCCTGACCACTAGTACCCCAGAACGTGACTGTTTTTGGAGATAGGATCTTCACATAGGCAATTAAACTAAATGAGGATGTTAGGGTGTGTCCTACTCCAAAGTTACTGGTGTCCTCCTAAGAGTTTAGTGCATAGACACAGAGGGAAGACTATGTGAATATGGAGAAGATCGCCATCTACAATCCAGGAGAGAACTGCAGAAGAAATCATCTTTCTCTCTTTCATGTTTTTGGGGGTGGTGGTGGTGCTGGAGAGAGAGCTGCGGAAGAAACCTTTCTTTCTTTCTTTCTTTCACCTTTTTTTTTTGGGGGGGGGATGGTGGTGCTGGAGATTGAACCAGAGGCATTCAACCTCCAAGCTACACTCCCAGGCCTATTTTATTTTTCATTTGGAGACAGGTTCTCACTAAGTTTCTGAGAGTCTAAATTGCTGAGATTAGCCTCGAATCTGTGATCTTCCTATCTCACTCTCCCAATTAAAAGGATTACAGGTGTGTGCCACCACACCCAGCTCCTGCCAATATCTTGTTCTCACACTTCTAGCCTTCAAAATTGTGAGAAAATAAATTTCTGTAGTTTAAGCCACCCATCTGTGGTACACTATGTTTGCCCCAGCAAATGAAGAGAGCACTTTAAGTGCAACAAGAATAAAAAAAAAAAAAGGAGGGAAGGATATATATATAGGTTATATCAAATGTAAGAGCTACAGGAATGTGTATCAACAGACAAAACAACAAACAAAACCAACATTTAGCATGACATCCATCAATACTAGTAATAGAAATGAGAGTGACAGAGAGTAGACCTGGGAGGCATTCAGTGGCTATCAGATGCAAGCCAAGGAAGGCAAGGGCGAGGGTGTGGCATGCTCCCAGTGGGGCAAATGCCCCTGTGACCAGGACCCCTCACTGCAGCTCTCAGGGCCACAACACACGGGACCCACAGGATGCTGTGACCTCGGGTTTCTAACCAGTTCCAAATATTAAGAGCTGGCAATGACCCTGTGACTGAGGCTTTTGAGTGCTGACAATACGAGGGTCAGACAGCAGGGATAAGCTTTCTTTCTGGAGTCTTGTCCTTCCTGGATTGTAAAGCTGCTCATTCTTGGTGCTAGAGAACTGATGCTCCAACAACCAACAAGTCTTATCCTGTATTTTATTCACTCATTTTCTGGATTCAGTTTGTGTTTTTCATGAAGACCAATTAGACTTTTTCTTTTTTATACTTCACTGAGTTCTCTTTTGTTGTAGGTGGTTTGCACCTCAGAAATTCAACTGTTCTGGGTAATATGCATAAAAACACCTGAAAACTGTCACTTTACCAAACCAAAGTTTGCCATAATCTTCCTAAGAGGAGCATATACTTTTAAAACTGTCTTCCAAACACTTCCACTAACATTGTGTACATATATGAGAACACCAATGCCAATTTCAGTATCATACATGGAGAAGGGGAGGAAAAGAGGAGGAAGCCGGGAGGAAACTCACCAAGGACTGTGTGCATGTATGTCACTATTGCTCTGAACTTCATTATGATGTGAGACTACAATGCACCAATAAAAGCATATAAAAAGTACAAAAAATAAAACTACCTTCCATATATAAAATAAACAACGATTTGTTCTTACTCAAATGAAATCCTCAAAAGCCTTTGGGATACTATTCTTCCAGAGTCAGACAGAGAACCAGGGAAATAAGGTGTACCCTCCACAACTAAGAAAACATGAATGTGTACACAAAACATAGAAGGGAAGGAAAATTGTATTGTTCTAATTTGGAGAGTATTTAAAGGTTCTACTTGAATTCTGGGAAGGTGTGTTTACACTTGCTACTGAATATGTTAGTGCAACACTACATTTATCTCAGTGATGATTAAATTTAAAAACAACAGAATAAGCCCGGTGTGGTGGCACATGCTTGTAATCCCAGCATTTAGGAGGCTGAGACCAGAGGATCTGGGTTCGTGGCGAGCCTTAGCTACCTAGTGAGGCACTTCACAACTTAGTGAGACCCTGTTTCAAAATAAAGAATACAAAATAGGGCTGGGGGTATAGCTTGGCGGTAGAATGCCCCCAAGTTCAATCCCCAGTACCACAAACACACACACACACACACACACACACACACAGAATAATCCTGTTGCAGTGGTGCATGCCTGTAATACCTGTACTTGGGAGGCTGAGAGAGGAAGGTTGCAACTTTGAGGCAAGCTTGGGCAACATAGTGAGACACTGTTTAAAAATTCAAAAAAGAAAAAGTAAAAGGGCTAGAGGTATAGTTCACTGGTAGGATGACTCTGGATTCAATCTCCAGTATCACAAAACAGAAAACAAAACATACACACAAAAAAACAGAGGAACAAGAAGAACCACACTGGAGTAAATACACTAGTCATAAAAATGTTGCTTTCAAAATATACTTAGAATATTTAAACATAGTATTTAAATATGGCTTGTGGTAAAAATGTACTATTTTTTACTGATTTTATTAAATGTATTTGATGGTTGGAACTTAAGTTTCAACAGTCTATCATAGCATACACTTTGAAAATAAAATACTCATCGTCCGTCCATCCGTCCATGCCTGCCTTCCTTCCTTCCTTCCTTCCATCCTTCCTTCCTTCCTTCCTTCCTTCCTTCCTTCCTTCCTTCCTTCCTTCCCTTTCTCTCTTCACTCTTTCTTTTGAGGCTTATTTTCCTCTCCAAACAATGCACAATGAAAATAAATTCATTTTTAAGCCTATAAGGCATTTACCTTGATACCAATTATTACTTGATATGAGCTGTAGCTGAGAACTAGCACTCCAAATTAGAAAAATAAAATGTGATGGAAACCAGAGGCAAGTTTTTCAAGGTTCTAGAAACTATGCAAACTAGATTGCTCTTTAAATTTTTCTCATTTCAAAACTTGCTATTTATTTTCTAATAGTATTCTTCACATACAAAACCAATCTAAATGTCCTTTGACATGTTTATCACTTTCATTATACTGCAAGTAAAAATTTGAATTATATCTATTATCTATTTCTTAATTTGTATTTTCCTCTATTCATTTGCTGTCTTTTTCAATATTTCTTTGGGAAATTTGTTCTAATGACCCACAAAGGCAGTGCCATATCTTTGTTCAGATAAAAATATGCTGCTTATTTAATTGGTTAACATACCTTCAAAGAAACTTGACATAAAGATATGTTGCATGGCTTGGTTGTTAATGGCCATAATTACAATATTAGTCTTTATCCTTGGTGGGGGTCCTATGTGTTTAAATGCACACACATGACTCTTTTATGACTTAACAAAGATAGGTTCCCATCCCCTGCAAAATTAAGAAAGCAGACTAGGGAAGCAGGTGTCCAACCTGCATAATTAATTCTTGGTGTAGCAAAGGGGTATATTTCATAATCTCTGCCAATTGAACAGTGTGTGCCTGCATATGTACATGTTCTATTATGCATAATTGGCCAGGAGGTTGTGAAACCCAGCACTATAATTTAAGGAGAATTAGTGTACATATAATGCACTTCACTTCTGGAAATACCCTTTGAAGTGGCACTATTAAGAATCTTCCTCAAAAGCCACTCTGCTCTTAGGTGTTGCTGGTCATGTTAGGGCAGAATGTAAACTGAAACCATAAATGAACTACAAGGATCATTTCCTTCTCAACAGCATTACATCAAAGATTAGATGGTGCCAAAAGATGGTGTGCTGTGCCATTTCTCTAGAGACCTAGCCTTAGAGATCCACCTAACCCAGCGAATCCTTCAAGAGAACACAGAGGAGACACACTGCCACTGGAAGATGAAAGGATAAGGACACACAGCACTGGGCAGTTCAGATGGTGCTTGTATTCTCTGCACATTCTGGAAAGCAGGATAAAAGTGCTTGGAAACCAACTGAAACACACAGAGACCTAATTCATGTATACACACACACGTATACGAACACACTGCTGGAGCTAACTGTGGTAACAATGGGTAACCACAGAGAAAGCATTATGAATTCCCGACTGTGTGCTCAATAGCTGATATAACCTTCTGCTAGAAAGCAAGAGATGGCCTTTGTAGCCCTGCTGACAGTCTCAGAATTTCCTGAGCAAGTGGTCAAACAAGTCCTTAACATGTAGAAATAGAGGTGATGATGGAGATGGTGGTGGTGGGGAAAACAGCTGCATTTCCTAAGGAAGACAATGACAGCTCACAAATTGGTTAAAGCCACTGGCTTTAGCTTTGCTCTGGGTGCATAGCCCCATTATGAACACAGAAAACGTTCACGTTTTATTCGTATTATGCAATAGATTATGTTACCATCCAACATTACATGTCAGGGAGGCCAAGGACTGATTAATTCATTACTCTGTGAGTTGCAGTATCTGAAACAAGTTGTGTAGACTTCAGTAGTGGAATCCTCTAAATTCACTCTGCTCTTTGTGGAGCCACCTTGAGAGGATGCTGATGAGTTTGTGGGAACCTGACAGCTGTGAAATTTTATTTCTAGACTTCAACTAGGCAGAGAAAGGAAATGAAAATCTCCTTGCTGGCAACAAAATGAAAGTGTTTACATGTGAAATTAATCGTCAGCACAAAGAGCTTTCACAGCCACTCCATTCCACAATATAATATTCTGTTTGTTTGGTCGCTGAGTCTTTTAAAATTTGATTTCCAAGAATAACAGCAAATACTTTTAAGGGGAGCAACAAATCAAGTCATGAGCAAGCCACAAAAGGTTAACAACAGCATCCAGCTTTTCTTCCTCACCACTGTTGAAAACCGTTCATTATGTGAGTTTTCAGAGCTTTGATGGTGCGTGGTTCAAGGCCAGTTGCAGCAGCAGCTGGCTTATTGGAGCACGTTGAACACTGAGGTCAGCTACAAACATTTATGTTGCGCAAGCTCCTCCTCTCGTCCCAGCCTCATTCCTTTCCAATAGGAACATGCTTAGCACAAAGCAATCCACCTAAAGACTCCAAAAATCCAAAAAAGGGAGTCACTGATCGAGGAATTCTCAGATTTCTGCCAAGGCACCCTCCCCTGGACTGGAGGTCAGCCTGGTACAGTAATCAGAGCCAAACTGTGGACTGAACTCAAGGAAGTAAGTTCAACACTTCAAATCTCAATTTTTAATGGGCTATTTTTCTTTTCAGTAATGAAGACAAAACAAAGTTCAAATCACTGATAATGGCCCAAAGTAAACCAGGAGAAAAAGTACTAGAACAAAGCTTGGAAACAAATCTCATAAGTAATATCTAAGAAGAGGCTTTCCAAACTAAGAGAAAAAAGTAATTTTTAAAAAGCAGCTTTTTAAAAATTCTGGTTTGTGAATGAACAATAAGAAAGTAGAGGCCATAATACAAGATATTTGCTCTTTTCAGCAAAAAGTTTGAAAAAATGAAACAAAGAGAAGAAAAGCAAAAAGAAAAAATAGCCTTTGTTAACTTGCAGCAAAAAGGCCCCTCAGGCACCAAAGCACAGCATAAGCTTTCCCTTGCCCCATGACCTCAACAAATATGTTAATAAAATCTTGTACCTCCTGAGAGTGAAACCAGAGTAAATATTTATTTAACACATCTGAGCTCTAAGTCTGGACCACCTATTCCATTATATAAATTGGTTTTCATTTGTAACCAAGAAATGAGAAACATTACATTGTGTGGTTTTCGCTACTTTTAAGGTACATTCAAAAGAAAAAAATTAACATTTAAATATGAATTCTATATTATTCCCCAGCACACCAAACTTCAATTGCAAATTTGAGAACAGTATTTCTACCAAAAATGAGAGCAATGTTCTTGCTATGCTTTCCAATACTAGACATCTGGAGCAGCAGGATTTTTTCCAAGCACATTCCAAGGTTAATAGGAAACATCAAGACTTGCTTTTATTAGCTGGTTTGAATAATTTTATGTATGCTATCCTAGGTTTCATCTTCAAGTAATTATTACAAGTTTGATTTCTAGCCACCAAGAATGCCATATTTTCTTTCCTCCTGTCCAAAAATTATTGTGTTGTCTATTGAAATCTTTTGAAAATTTTTCACCAATGCAGAATAATTGCTTTACAATCCTATTTCTTTTATTAAAGCCTTCCGTCAAAGGCTAGTGGGATATTTGCTTATTTATCTGTACATAGAATTTGGGGGTTTTCCTGGTCTGGACAGATGATGAGACAGCCAGTTGCTTTTGAAGAGTTTAGAGACATTTCAAAGCATTCCTCTTGTTGACACGTGCAAGACCAAGCTTTCCAGAAAGTCTGCATTTTCTCCACATGTGCTCATTCCAAAAGAAACTATTCAGTCTTTCCATCTATGCACTCTCTTCTTCTGGCAGCTACAAACCCCTCAGTATTTAGCAAAAGCCATTTCACAGTTCAATGCTTGTCGTGCACTGTCCTGGTCATTTAAAGACTGCTATCTCTTCACCAGCAAATAGTATCATAACAGACCACTAAGTTTGGAGGGAAAGTGGTTTCTATTACTGGAGGATAGAGCTTATCTTATGAGAAGAGTGACCTTTAAAAACAGGTAAAATAAATCTAGATCTCTATCAGCATGCTATAAACACTCAGGTCAAAAAGAGGCCACTAAGTGACTTCCAAAAACCTGTCCTCTGGGAAAACTGGCAAAAAGAAACCCCTACTACTACAAGAGGAATAGGGTAAAGTCAGAATAAATGTGCTGCAGCCCAGGTTTTCAGCCCCACTTATGGAGCAAGGTCTCATGCTTGTCTCTGATGAGGGCTCCAGTCACGCAGCATCTTAGGAGGCAGAGAAGACTAAATAGAGGAGTCCCTAATCCAGATGTTTAGGAGTTATTAGCCCCTAAGCTAATAAGGTATTTTAGGGCTAGGAGTCAGCAAAGAAATATATGCTTCCAGTGAAAGTGGAAAAAGTAACTGTGGTGAAAGTAACTGCAAAAGGAATGCTGAATTAGGAGGGAAAGTGCTCTGGAAAAGGACTCATCTGCATGCTGATTACCAGGAAAAGGATGGTATTGGAAACTCAGTTTTTCATTCCAAATCCTGGCTGAGTTCACTAAGAGAAGACCTCAACCTCATATTTATTTTCTTTTTCCCTTGGCCTTTCTTCTAGTGTAAGCCAAACACCAGAAGTACACTGACCCAAAAGAAAAGAGCTATGCACAATACACAAGGGTTGTTGGAACCTATAAAACCAGAATGTGTAAATTTGGAACCACAATTCACTGTAGAAATCCATGATGGAGTCTGTTATAATTATTTGTCCCACCCCACCCCCGGGTGTTGGGGATGAAGTGCAGGCCTGGCACATGCTAAGCATGCCTTTTACCACTGAGCTACCTCTCCAGCCTATAAAGTTTGATTTTTAAATTTTTAGGCATGTTTTCTGGTGCACTGATTTAATCCTCATGGTCTTATTAGAAGGATGACATGAGCCCATATATGTGAAGTGCCAGCAACAGAGTCAGGCACAAAAGTAAGTGGATCTATGATCCTCCTCCTCACCAGTTTACAGATGAGAATATTAAAGGAGAGTTGTCAGGGAACTGGCCCAAGGTCACAGAGCCAAGAAACAGAGAAGACAGGATACAAACTCAGCCTCTCTTCTCATAGAACTATCTTGTCAGAATTGATCTACTGTGGTTTTCCCAGAGCCACCAGACTGTTACAACAAGGCCCCTGGGAGGCTGAGTCCTGTTTTTAAACCCCTCACGTAGGTGTTGATCATCTCCTCTTAGTGTCCTTGTAATGAAATTTAGAGAGATTTCCGACACCTATGGTCAAAGTAACTTTCTCAAAGTTATTTGTTGCTCTGCTGCCTTTTAGAAAATGCAATATTTGAAGGCACAGAAGGATTTGCTCTCTAGGGTTTAAATGTTGCTAGAGTTCTTCAGAAAAGACTTGTCCTAGAGTAGCAACTTTGGCATGGCTGCATTAAGACTGGATCTAATTAAACTCAACAATAATGGTAACCACAGTTTTGTCTTTTTCTTTTCAGATTTCCCTGGAAGGAAATACTCAGCACGGTACAAATACCTAACAATCACTGCAGCTAGTTACAAAGGGCATTTGCCGAAAAATCAAATTGTTTTAGTACGACCCCCCCAGTGAACTCTCAAACAGCTCCTTCTCAGATGGCCTACTGATGGATGCTCTCACTCACTGTATCTTCCCATTTCATTTCATCAAATGCATTTGCAAACTTTTGCTTTTCAAAATTCTAGTCCATTTTAAAACTGCTTTGTTAAGAGAATTAAAATCTCATTTTTACCAATGATGTGCAGACACAAACTATACACTGCATAAAAATATAAATGATTTTAACAGAAGAGGAAGAAAATAAGCACTTATTAGACCAGAGAGGCAGTGAATAAACTACTAAGAATGGCAAATTCAGAAAGAAAGTAGATTTAACTTCATCCCATTTGGAAGCCTTAAATTAATATATTAGAAATCCAGACAGTTCTTTAGACAGACTAATGGAAAGATGGAGATGGGGTAAGAAGCCAATTATTAGTAACTCACATCATAAAGATACCAAATAGCAAGAAATAAAGTATGCCATATTTGATTCTCAGATTACATGAGGAGTGCGGTGTTTGACCTCAGTCAAAGATGTGGTGTCCCCTCAGCTTGTGCTAAATAACACAAGGGCAGGCGATCAGTTAAGTAAAAATTGACATTAATTGTCAGAAAAATTGTTTGTATGATGCCAAAGAACAAATTTAATTGAATCTCCAATTGCAGTGATGTGACAGTGTAGAAAGTCAAGCCTCATATAACAAAATTAAAGTTTAAAAAGTAGGTTTTCATGAGAAAAAAAGAAGGTTCAATAAAAATTAAATGAAAAGATGTGTAGACTTGGCTCCCAGACCATGAGGACAAGCTCGGAACAATATAACATTCTATTATCAAGAAGTAAACAAAATATACAAGACTGGGGCACTTTATGATGTATAATTAGATCCAAGACTCCATAGGGCAACAAGAAATGGAGACTTGGTTCTGGTCCGGAGTATTCAGGCTTTGGATAAGCCAATACAGGTAATTAAAAATTGAACTAAAATTATGAAGATGAGAAGAGCTCAGCAAATATAGAAGTTGTGATTCTGTGTTAACTAAATTGGTTGGTATATAATCTCAATCGCCCAATCAATTCATCAAGAAATATTTGCTAAGTACTTTCTGTGAGATACTGGGTATTTGGTAGGCAGTTTTAAATTCTTTATAATGAATACATTATCAAAGAGTGTGTTCCATTACTTAGGGCAAGAATTGTCAACAGAGTAAAGAAAATATTTTCTTTTTTCTCAAAAAAGAGGTTTTCAAAACAAAGTCACCAAGTCTTGGGAATTCTACTCAGGAAATGAGTAGGCTAATTAATGCCATTTATCTTTTGAAATTTGAATTTTCATAAGATTACAATAACTGAATTCCCTGATATTGTAGTACTTTCAAAACATGAAGGAACTCCACAGACAGTACTCATTTTTTCAGCTAGGATAACTGAGTTCTTACCATACAGCAGGCACTCAGCTAAGTGCTCAAACATGTTCTGCCAAACCTACATGGCACACTGACATATTGAGACTCAGCAACCACCAGGCTCACAGGGGCAAGGACAGACTTTCAGATGATGGTCCCAATAAAGCCTTTGGGCAGTTTTCACCAGAATGATTTAGTGGAAGGCATGGAACAGTATCTTGTGGAGAAAACACTTAATACCAAACACTTTCTGGGATCACATTGGTAAGTATCCTGGTCTCACTGATCTAAATACTGACTGTATTTCTTCCTTACCCTTTCAGAATGCTGGATGTCAAGGCAGTATCCTCTTAATTTCTACTCTTCCCTGTCCAAGAATAGGCTCCTTATATTAGACACCAACTTTATCCAACATTAGTGTCCTCAAAATGCCTGGATTCGTTTTAAACAAAACAACTTTTGTGACTTTCTCCCTGGTTGGCCACTGGACTGTAGTACTTTTCCCTGCTGGATTTGTATCAAATGCAGTTCAGCCAGGAAGGCTGTTACCTGCCCCAGCAATCAAAGGACAGTGGTGTGTGGAGGTGACCTGAGTGCAGGGGGTGAAGAGCTAGAGTGGGTGGCCACCCCAACACTTCTGCACACGTTATGAATTTCCCTCTTGTTTTAATTACCTAGTGGTGAGTCTTTGGTTCAGTCTGTTTATTGGCAACTACTCAGCTACTCTCCCTTCCTTTACAATCAATGGGTCTGGATTCCCAATTTCAGCTTTAAGAGGCACAAACAGACCTTCTGTTTCTTTAGTCACACTCCTTTATGTAGAGTTATTTTTATACTGTACTCTATGAAAGGATGAATCCTGCATCAATGGTCTCAAATCAAAAGGTCTTAAAATATGTCCAGCTTGACAATCGTTAACACTTTAAGGCAAACAGCTTAGATTAGAAAACATCCTAAAACAATAACAGGCAATAATTTTATTTAAAAAGATTTCATTATCTTGTGAAAGTAGAACAGACTTTGTTCTACTGTCATGACTGCCTCAATTAGACCACTGAGACTAGCTGCCACCTGCTGGAAAAACACCATAAATAACTATGGCGCTCTGCAGCCAACACTTTGGGTGAGATGCGAAACCCTACCTTAAAATGGCATTTCTCTTTCGGCAGACCATACAACCTCAGTTTTCTGAACTCTCTCACAACCTATTCTGCTTAAAAGAGTGTAAAAGAAGGAAGCACAGAATTTATGAGTTGTGTTCATAAGATGCTTAGATGTCACTTAGCTCTTCCCCTTTCCTCCCTAACATCAAACCTTCTAAAATGCCCAGTGAGAGGGGTTTTCTGCAGTGAATCTATAATCAGTGTATGGCCATCTCATTTCCTAGACAAGACTGTTTAAAATCTGAACTATTACAACTCTGCAAAGTATCAGGTTGTTTTTCATTGTAAATCCCAAAGCAAGTCACCTGGTTCTGGCCAAAAATAATGGATTGTCATGACCACTACCGACTCATCTGTTTGTTCCAAGGGCATTTAGGCTTTTATTGATCATGGTGGATATGGAAGATCCTGGATAGGTATGGGAGCAGAAATCAAACTGGCTCACAGATGTAGGAGCTACTTCAAAGTCCCATTAGAACACGTTAATGAAGGGTTGGGTTTCTTTCCAAATAATTTCACTAGTTGTTTAAAGTCCTCTCTCAGTGATGAGGTTTTCCACATCTGAATTCACCATCTCACTGATAGGAAGTAAAGGATAAGGCAGCCCAGCCTCAACTGCTACCAAGAAAAGGTGATGCAGTTACTAGGCATCAGTGTTCTTGTTTCAAGACTACAAACTTAAGAGAGAAGAAAAACATGTAGAAATAAGACAACTTAAAGTGGAATGTTACAGGTGTGGTAAGTGTAGAGAGCAACAGAAGATCACTTCTGTTGCATGCTCTGGCTGAGTTTCACAGAGAAGTTGTCATTTAAATTCAGTCTTAAAGAATGACTTGTTTTGGGTCACAAGGTGGTGCATTCTTACAGAACCAAGTAGGGAAAGTTATAGATGGAAGGAATCCTAGGTCGCATTTAGAATAGTAAGTGGCCATTCCCTCTAAGAAAATATATTCCAGCCAGATGCAGTGGTACATGCCTATAATCCAAGTACTGGGGAGGCTGAGACAGGAGGATCACAGGTTCAAGGCCAGTCTCAGCAACTTAGAAAGACTGTTTCAAAATTTAAAAATAATATGGGAGGCAGGTATGGTGACACATGCCTGTAATTCCAGTACTTGGGAGACTGAGCCAGGAGGAATGTAGATTCAAGGCCAGCCTCAGCAACTTAGGCTAGACCCTGCTTCAAAATTTAAAATTTTTTTTAAAAGGGCTGGGGGTGTAGCCTGAAAGTAGAATGTCCCTGGGTTCAATCCCCTCTACAAAAAAAAGGGGGAGCCAGGCATGGTGGCACATGTCTATAATCCCAGTACTGGGGAGGCTTAGACAGGAAGATCAAAGTTTGCAAGTTTTAGATCAGCACACAGTATCTTAGTGAGACCTTGCTTCAAAATAATAAGGTATGGGAGTGTAGCTCCAAGATAGAATTTCTCTGGATTCAATCCCTAATACTATATCTACATACACACACACACACACACACACACACACACACACACACACACACACACGTTCCATTATGGCTGCAAATAAATGATTACTTCACATAGTTCTTGGCATGTCTGTCTCAACCACAGAAGTTTAAGTTATAAAGGTCTAAATGTAATAACTGAAAAAAATAATTATTTGAGAGTATGGTGTAGGAAAAATCATAAAGAAGTCAAGGAGCAATGCTTACCTATGTCACTTTCAGTGAGATTTGCAGATCATTCCACCTCATCTGAAGGGGCTAAAAACTGCTAGTCCAATGATAGGACTTACAGTTCCTGCCTCTAAGGTGAGATTCTTGGACTTGGCTTTCCCTGACTTTTGTGTATCATGAGATGAAATTCCTATTAGATAGTCACCACATTATGACTGCATGATAACATCCTGTAGGGCTCAAACTGCAAACAGTTTATGATGAGGATGCTCAGTTCTGGCTTGCATTCTCAATAAGTACAGCTAGTAAGTCAGGAAGACATGGAGGGAGAGAAGCAGCTGAGCACATGTGCCTCACACAAAGGAGCACAGCAGCTTCTCTGGGGCAGCTGGAATAGCAGCAGCACTCCCTACCCCTGACACAGCAGACAGTGCTGAACCTGCTGGGATTTGCCAATGGACATGCTGCCACTCTCTCTCTGGAAGATGAGCATGCTGCCTTTCCCTCCCCAGACCCTTCTGGCTAGAGATCTTCCCTCTCTTTGCCCCATTCCACTCCAGTTCAAGGGAAATGAGAGAAAGCACTAAAGCAAGCTGTACCTTTAACCAGAAAGGGTATGTGAGTGAGAGTATGTTCTTTTCTGTTAGGCACAATCTAAAAGTAAAGAACCTGAGACAGTTTGGTAACCTGAGTGAGAGCCCTGGGCCTTCTCTGAGATGCCTGCTCAGTGGCTTCCTAGTCCTTAGCACATCAAGTCCTTGGCTTCTAGGTCTAATTTTTAATTTTGACAGTATATATCCTATATCAGGCAAGAAGCACTGTTGCAAGCACAACTTGCTAACATATTCCTTTTGTCTGGAATATTCTTCTCTCTCATCTGCCCAAGTATTCTTAATTATTCATTCACTTAATATTTATTAAGGACTGGTGCTAACTCCTTAGAATAAAAAGCTTAATAAGGCATTGTATTAGCCAGGTGTGGTGGTACACCCCTGTAATGCTAGCACTTGGGAAGCTGAGACAGGAGGATCACAGGTTCGAGGGCAGCCTCAGCAACTTAACAAGACTGTCATCAACTTAGCAAGACCCTGTTTCAAAATAAAAAAAAAAAAAATTAAAAAAAGGACTGATGGTGTAGCCTGGAGGAAGAATGTTCCAGTTTCAGTCCCCAGTATTCCCTGCCCCCCCAAAAAGGCATAGTACTTGCTTGTGAGGAGCAAAAGGTATTGGTCAATCAACTGTGAATGGCTTCCTGGAACACTATATTGAGGGTTCTAACATTATACTCTAGGTAAATAATAATAATGTGTGACAAGGCTGACTAGCAATGTCTGCCACAGGGTAGGAGTTAGTGGTGACATCCATGCCATATACTTATCTCTGGCTCTAGCTGAAGTTTTACCTCCTTAGTAAGTTTTCCATTGCCATCCCCCAATCCCCAGTTCTCATTATCACTCTTCTGCATCTTACCACTTAACACTCGATTATATTATCTTGCATTGCTTACTGAATTTGCCATGTATATTAGTCTTCCCTCCACAACTAAAATATAAGTCAGCTGAAGGCAAAGGCCAAGTGTGTATCTTCTGCAATGCAAAAAATTAAGCACAAAGAGAATGTCCAAGAAACACTTGTTGCTCAGTGCTAACTCTTCCCATCCTCTGTAGTATTTTCAGGTATATTGCCTTTGTCTTCTTGGGATCACAGATTAGATTATATTGGAAATGAGTACAAGCATTGAGGTTCCAATACTGGGAGGAAACCTCCTGGATTCAGGAGAGGATTTTTATGGCCGCAGGATAAGCCGTTGTGAGTGCTGATTACCACAGCTGGATCAAGTCCAGAGAGCTGACATCTCACCATATTGCCCAGAGTATGGTTCTTAAACTGGTAAAGGTAAACAATCACAAGCTGTTCTATTTTGGAAAGTGCCACACTTCTATGGGCTCAGCCACCAAGTTTTTTATCCTTTAATAAATATTGGAAAATAATTTACCATGTAAACTAAAATCACATTTGTTTCAGCCTCCTGGTTCTTCAGAAGTTGAGGTTATGGATACAAATGACTTCTACTTCACAAAAACTAATCATGATTAACTCATTAAAGTTTAATAAAAAGGCCCAATAATAGATATTAGTATGTAGACACTAAATATTGATTGAGCTTCAACCATGCACTTAATACGTTACCAAACACTGTACATGAAGTTTATAAACCCTCTGGAGGCCTATAATTTAGTTGGATGAAAGAACTATATGTGACCCAACTAACTGTCACCCAGGTTAATGCTGTTATTGCTACTAATAACTGAATTGATATTTCAAGATCATTACTATTTCTTAAACAACTGAGATGAAATATTCTTGAAACTCTTCCTGGGTGTGAAATATGTCTAGAAATATCTATTTCAGATAAATTTGGACCCAATAAGTGATATTTTTGGCAATCATAATTTCTACAGATGTAGACTGAGATTAATGATTAACCTGTTTTCCAGTTCAAAGCAGAGGAGTTTAAAATTGGAATCTTACAATATATCTTGATCAGCCAAGATGGCAGAGTCCAAGCACATTTGATTCATTTTCCCTTGGTATATTCTAACTGGATTTGTAGGTAAGATTTTCTTATCCCCAGTCTTTTCTTGTATAACACAGGAATTATACAGATAATTCAGGCAAATCGCTCTCACTCCTACAGCACTCCAGCAACATTTTGAATTGCTAGGATGAATCAGATGAAAACTAGTTTTTTTTTTTTTTAATTCAGATAATTATTTCAATCCTTCATTTCACTCAGGCTGTGAGGAGATGGCCTTAAAAGACTTTCCACCCAGGAACAGCATGAAGGAAAAAATCTGGACCAAGGAGGCTGAGCACTTCCCACCAGTGCTCTTGTCAGTGCACCTGGATGCACTTCAGGTCTTCAAGTGACCAGGTAGATGACTGCCTGAGGACAAAAGTCATGCCTGAGGATTATTCATTTAGTTTAGCAAAAGAATAGTTTAGAAGTATATTTTCCCATTTTTGAAGTATTCATCTTGGGATTTTTAAATAGAGTGAATATCTTCAGTATATTTACTATGATCTGATTCATATCCAACTTTTTAAGAACTCTATCTGGTTGAAATGGAGTTTGAATAGCTGTTTATTCTAAGATTTCCATTCAAATACCTTCTGTTACTGAATTATCTACATAGCTCAAGAAGAAGCTGGATTGAGGTTAAACTCAGATAGACTATCTCTACTGTTCTAATTCCCCTAAACAATTGCCAATTCTACCCTGTACTGTGCACTTGGGAGGTTTGGTGAACAAGGAGCTGGGACCATATAAAATTACCCTCGTGGTACTCTTTGGCATCTCTACAATCAAGAATCACCAGAGCAACTTGTCAATTTACATTCCAAAACCCATTGGCTACAAATAGGACCTCAGCCCTCCCCAATCTTTGCCGTTTTCTTTAAACAAGAAAACCTTATGTTAATAGAAAGATTATTGAAAGAGTCTTCTTGTAAGCCCATGAATGCCACTTCACAGACTGTACAGAAGGCAGAGCTCTATGAATGGTACAATGGAGTCAACTCATCTTTTTTAAAAGCTCTGCATCAGCCATAAAGAGAACTTAAATTGTTCCAATTTCTAGGTCTCTGTTAAAACATAATAAGCCCATGCTTATGCCACTCTGAGTCTAGGGCACACACATACTGGGAAGCAAGAGGGTAATCGTGTTGAAAGTCCAGACATAACCTTGACATTGGATTAAATAATTTAGCTTTTCAAACTATTCAACAACATTATCTACTCATTCTGAAATGTTTTCTTCTCAGTGACATTTCTGAATCAAGAACTTAATAGTAAAATACCTAAATAAATACTAAGGAACCATAAAAACATGGTTCTAGAAATTAAAACTTAGCAAAACATCAAATATAGATTAAAGAAATGCTGAAGATTAGCCAGACATGGTGGCACCCTCTTGTAATTCCAGTACTTGGGAGGCTGAGACTGGAAGATCACAGGTTTGAAGTTGGTCTCAGCAACTTAGTGAGACCATGTTTCTAAATAAAAAATTAAAAAAAAAAAAAAAAGGCTGAGGAATAGCCCAGAGGTAGAAGGCCCCTGGGTTCCATCCCCAGTACAAAAAAAAAAAATGCTGAAGGTCTCTGCTGACTTACAATAACTACAAAACTCTGTAGACTCTACTATTTGTGAAAAATAAAGGGGAGGGGCATGTTTACTAGCAATTGAAAATCTTGGAGAATGAATTATTGAAAAAAAATATTCTAGTCAACTAAGACACAGACAACTATATCCAAAATTAGCACTTTTTACAGTACTCTTGGGTTGCACAGCCCAGGTGCTATTGTGCATACCTGTAATCCATGTGAATGGTTTCTCCTGCTGCTTACTCAAAAAGGCCCAGAATGAAACCTTTCAAATGACACTATGGCTATATGTGAAGGTATTACTACAAATCTAGAGTGTAGAGGGAGGAGGGAGGGAGCAGGGTGGATGTGGAGGGAAACCCACCAAAATCTGTATGCAAATATATTTTTAACACATTGAACCTCATATGACGTATAATTTCAATGCATTAATAAAATAATTTTTAAATAAAAATAAAAGACAAATCCAAAATGACCCTTTAAGGCATGGGTGAGCAAACTTAAAAAAAAAAAAAAAAAGAATGGTGCCTTGTAGAGGTGAAGAAGGTAGTTATCTTTCTTTTTTTCTTTTATTTTTTGGTAATGCAGAAGGCACTCTAGGATTGCTTCATGACTCCAAATTATTGTTGTGAAACATTATTATTTTAGGTTATATTAAAAGTGTAGATATTGAATCACTCTTCAGAAATTTTGGAGTTCACTAGTTAATTTCTTACACTGGATTGAGCTGATTATAAATTTGTATTTGGAATGAGTCCTTTAGCAAACAGGCTAAATACACTGAAATTAGATCCTCCTTAGCGTTCTACATTATGCTAATAGAAATATAATTATAACAAAAACATAATGGTTACATATATTCTAGAGGTAGCCAGGAGTTAAATCGTCTGCTTCTTTCATAGTAGTTTCTATTGTATATGGGCCAAAGTCTTTATTCTACATAAACCAGATACAAAGATCTGCAAAGTAATTCCAGCTTTAACCAAGGAAAGAGAATTAACTTCATTTGCTAAAAAGGAGAAAGAGGTACATCTCTAATATCAGTTCTTAAATAAAACCTAACTGAAACTTTTTTAACATTAATATGTGCAAAGGTTTTTAAAAGCTCAGACTTTCTGGAATAAGAGAATTGCTAGAAAGTTACTTGGAATCACCCACAGACAATAACTGTCAGTGGTTTCATTTCAGGCAATGGGCTAGTGCCAAAAGGGACTGACATCTTGATGAAAGGATCACCAAAAAGTTGTGAGAATTTTCTCAAGAGTAAAAACCTTTCCAAGAGCAACAAACTGTGATTTCCCATTCTGCCACCATACATAACCGACAACTATAAGAAGGTAACATGTAATATTAATCTGCATTTGCTTTTCTGCATCTAAAGGGTTCCAACTTTCATTCTCGGCTTTGGCACACATGCTTGCCTTCTACAAAGCTCATTCCACTCCCCACTACAGAAACATGATCTTTGATCTTAATCTATAGGACTGGTTTTGACAGGGTCAGTAATCATATTCACGGTTAACCAAATCCTCACTTGACATATTGCTCCATGAAATCTTCCTGGTTTATCTGTGGTGACACACAATGGGTAAGGTCTTGTGATACAGAAGTAGGAGGCAAGGTGATGTGTCTTACAGTCACGGTATACGAATTAAACAAACAAAAACACTTCCCAGCAGTCTATTTTCTTACTGTCCTATTAGTCTATGACAATGGCTAATTAGGAACTTAATATGAAATTAAGAACTGTTTGCACAAAACCCATTGTTTGGTTTAATGGTATGTTTACCTCTTTTGTCTTCCTACCCCATGTTCCTTAATTTGACCATTATCAAAACTGGTCCAAGCAAGACCTACCCTATTTAGTGGTTTGACACCCACCTGTTGAAATGACAGGTGAGTCATACATTAAAAATTTAAAAAGCTTGCTTGTTCATTAAAGTCAGTCTGAAATCACTTAATTCTCTGATTCATTTTTCTCCTTGGAAGCTTATTCTTGGGTTGTTCTCAAAGAAAACATGAAGTACACCAGATTCAATTTTGATTCACTAAATTCCACCCTCTCTTAAAAGAAAAAAGTAAAACTAATTTTAGAGATCACACTTTCTAAGTGGCAAAGAGGTGTTTTAAAGAGTATAAACATCTGCAATAGTACATGCTGTACCTAAGTGAAAAGTTTTATAACATTTATTTTTTCAATTCAACCTTATTCCCAAAGAAGAGTTTATTCATGGTAGTTCAATATACTTACTCAGCTGCTTTTAATGTGTATTTCCTCTATTTCTTTATTCAATCAGTAAACAGACATTAAACTGCCTTCTTGGTGGATGATAATCCTTGTCAGAAATAGCTACATTTTTATTTAGAGGTTAACATGCTTGACTTCAAAGTTATAAATCAGCAAAAAAAAAGGCATGGTATATTAATACAAAAATTCATTTTTCATATATGTTGTGTTTTAAGGATAGTATATACTAGAGCTGTTTGATTAGTTAGACACAGGCTTATAATTTTTAGATAAGTTCTGGCTACCTGTAATGTAAGGCCCATTGTTTTGTTTGCGCCCTACTGCTGTCAGGGTCGTTCCCCCCACCCCATGCATGTCAAAATATGTCATTCTTCTTAAAGTACAGAATAGTTTCTGTTGTTCCAGTTAAATATGTCTTCACTCTACAAGAGGAATTTTAGTTTTCTATTCAAAAATGATTTTAAGTCAAAGGACCTAATTCACCACATCCAATTCACAAGCGAGCGATACTGCAGAGCTCCCACATGCTGGAGATGGAACCTTTTAAAGGTCACATCTGGTAGGAACAATGAAGGGTTGAGGCAGATGAAGGTGGGTGGCTGATATTTAGATGTAAAAAAAGACTGATAAGAAGCTACCGAGAATTTCCTGATGACCAGTTCTTACCATTTTGAGAATCTTAATAGTCTTGGGCTTCTACTCTCCCTCTCTTCAGTCCAGGGAGACCAACCTGCAAAATATGTTTAAATACAGTAGACATATTGCTTCACCACAGGTCAGCAAATGAAAAATGCTTCTTTAGAGGTTACAAACAACCACTTTCTGTGGTTAAGGTAAGTTACATGCAAATTATTATAACCACTGGGGTTTTTGAAAAAGCTTTCCAAGTGGTCTATAGGTTTGAATAGGGGGACAAAGGAATCCCTGGTACTGGGCTCTGAGGAGCCCTGGGCTATTCTTAGTGTTTTGGCTCATCTTTAAATTGCAGTTCAAAAGGTTTAGCAACTTAAAAGTAGAATCAAGTGATAAAAATAGATTGTTTTCTGGCTGCTCTTTGTTCCCAGACATACTACTGGCAGTATATTTGCAATCAAGACGGCAGAATAGGAATCAGCCTTCCACCGTGTAGTGTAATGCCTCAGAGTGGATATTTTTGGAAATGGCACTGCATTACATAACCTTCCGTGTTTAAAAAAAAAAAAAACCTACACAGGGAAAAAAGTCAGGAATATACACCATTATGCTCTTCTCCATAAACCAAATAAACACTAATGTGCATGCTGTAGTGATTTCCCTTCAACCTTTGTGCTATCAGAACACAACTCTTTTGTTATACAAGTTATGACAAAAATTAAGATGAATGGAAAAACTAAAAGTTCTCCAAAAGGGTGCCATAAGCTCTTAGAGTTTTCCTATAATGTTATCATAAATACATATAAATGCAAATCAGGTTATTATCATCACCAAGAAAAAAAAAACAGTCGTTTATTTTTAAGCTTTCCCCACCCCAAGTTCAACTGCTTTATAAGAAAATGCTGAAAAAGAGTGTTGCAAGATCGAAAGCATGAAAAGACCCTCAGCGGCAGCAGTTTTGAAAGAGGGAAGAGTAATCAAGTGGAAGGATGGAAAGGACACAAATTCATTTTATAAGGGGTGAAAGGGTTGTATGCACCAAAGTGCATTTAATGCAAAGAAGCAAAACAGTTCCTAACAATGCTTTAGGAGCAAGAAGAACAAAATTAACCACACCAGCAAGCAAAACCCCACCCCTTCTCAAAAGAATTCATTTCTCCCTCTTAACTTGAGCATAAAAAAAATAAATAAATAAAGCTCAAGTTAATTCCAGCTTTAATGCAGCAGGACCAAAATGTCACAATTTTCCCAAGGTATCGGCTTCAGCTCTTTAAAATTTAGAAGGAAGCATGAACTCTGCAGGGCTGAAGGGTCCAACTAAGAGCAACAGCAAGAAATCGACACAAAAGAGAAAGCAGCGCTCCCAGCCGGGGATGAGAATGGCATATACTTACAGACAAAAGCCCCGCTCCCTGTTCACTCTCTCTCCTCTCTACACCTGAAACACAAATGTGGATGAAAAAGGGCATCATGCTAGAAAGACAGCTGGGGGGAGGGGGAGGGGGAGGGGAAAGGGGTGGAGGAAGAGGAGAGAAGGGGAGGGAAACAACCCAAACCCGCTGCACTTCCAAGAAGTGCAGCCTTGGAAAAGAAGGAGGGGAAGGTTTCCCTGCCTTGCGCGCGGTCTCCAAGAGTGTGTCTTGTGTCTCTCTTTCTCTAAATCAGTCTCTCTCTCTCTCTCTCTCTCCTCCCTCCCGCCCTCCCTCTCTCTCTCCTGCTAGTGTACTAGTGAACAATGAGCTAATTCTGATGGGGCTGGCGCGGCGCCAGCGCCCCAGCCTTGCTGCCACTGTGCTGCCGCCGAGGAGCCAGACTGCTTACTCGGCAGGAATGGGCGGCTCGGGCCCCGTCGGCGGGCGGCCAGCGCGCGCGCCCCGGAACCCCGCGCCGCCCCACCGCGCGGCGGCCCCGGGGACCCCGCGACCGCGGCCCCGCCCCGAGCGCGCCCCCGCCCGGCCCCCGCCGCTGCCTCGACGTGCGCCGCTCTCAGACAAATAAGGAGGCGGAGGAGGCGGTTTGGGGGCGCGCCAGGCGCGAAGGCGGCCAGGGCGCTGCGCAGCCCGGCGCCCCGCCAGGCCGCGGGGAGAGGCGGCGCGGCCGTACTGTAATCATAAACCTGCGGCAGAGGGCATCTGAGGGAAAGAGGACAGCGACGGGCGGCCGCCGCCTTCCCGTGTGTGGGCCTGTCCTGAGCGAGGCCGAAAATGGTGCCCAGGGCGGCGCGGAGCCGCACACAAAGCCCGGCCGCACGCGCCGGCTCGCTCGCCCCGGCCGGGTCCGCCCCGCCGCCCGGCTGAGCGCGCACGCCCGCGCCGCCCTCGGGGAAGCCCGGCGAGCGCCCGGCAGGCCGGCCCCAGGCGGGGCTGCGCGCGCACACACGTGCAACCTTGCACACACACGCGCGCACACCCATGCACACAGAGGCGCGCACAAAGAGCAAGAGCCGCGGCCTGGCGCGGTCGGTCCAAGGCGGGCTGTCCCGGCCCTTCCTTCTCCTTCCCCGAAGGATTTAACAGGTCCTCCCACCCCCACCCCCGCTGCCGCCTCTGTGAAATTGTACTTTTAAAAATTGAGGATGGCTTTAAAAAAAAAAAATAAAGAGCTCTGCCATTTCTGATTTTAAGAAGTAACTCGTCTTGTTTTAAAAATCTGTCTTTCCAGAGTAATAGCTCACAATTTTGCAGCAAACTCCAATGTGTCGTTGTCAACAGGGCAGGATATCATTTCATGGAAACTGTCAGATGTTAGAGGGGAAGATTATTTCCTAATTAAATTACTTTGCCAAGAAAAAATAAAAGCTATAAAGGATCCTAATGTCGTTTAAATTTTCTGCCCACATTTTACCTCTAGTCACTGAAAGCAGTATTTCCATTGTAACAGTCAAAAAAATAAGACAAATTTACAAAACAATTTCTAGACATATGTTTACAGAATGTCTTAGTTTTTAGATTTCAAGCATACTGGGCACAGAAATAGCAAATCTTAAAAAGCAATAGTTTACACTCATAATTCTAAAAGAATAAATTAACTTCTCTATAAGCTTATTGCAGGACTGCGGATTGCCTTCCAAATCACAAAAGCCACTTTTGCAGCAAGTACCAATTGAGAATAATACACTGAGTGTCATGTTCCAGGAGCCCAGTAGGAGCTTCTCTGAATTAACCTAAATTATCATTGTTCTGCAAAAAAATTTTTAATCATGGTTAAGAATAAAAGGAAGAAACAAATTTCAACAAACTTCCCTGATGGCTTCCTAGGGCCATTGTTTTCTTGACAGAGAAGTGCTGGGAAGAAAATGGCAGGAGTAGGCTTGGTGTGGGAGATGGAGAGGTCTGAAGGTCAAGTCTCCTGTCTAAATCTCCAACAGGCTGGTCAAGGGAATCTGCACACAGCTACCATTGGCAGTCACCTGAGTCAGGCTGGAAAAGAAACCCAAGGGGGCACCACCACATCAAAGACTACCGAAATCTATCCCAGGAACATTTGTTCAGAAGTTGGTTCTGCAAGGAAGCATACACACGCACAGACCCATAAGTAGACTTCTGCATTTATGCACACCTTCCCTAAGGTGTTCTTTCAAAACCCAGGGAAATTCAGGATTTATTAAATGTTAGTTTTTCTTCACTGTAACCACATTCAGGCGACAGATTTTTCAGAATTGATGCTAGCTCACAAATATAGCCTATTCATCTGTTGTGTTCTAGAAAACAGTTATAATCCAACTATCCAAGAAACATTCTTGATACCCTTCTAGGTGTAGCGACCTGTGCCAACCACTTAAGGATGGAAAGGAACTCACACCATGTCGTCTCACTCAGGACCTGTGTTTCACAGTCCTCCTGACTGCTGTGCTCTGCCCCTCCCATCTGTCCTGCAGATTGTACAGTAGACCCACTCTCCTGAAATTCCTTTTAAATCATGGTGTCCCTGGCTCTGCTACAGGATAAAAGCCTTATTTAGCCTCAAAACGGCCACAGCATACCTTTGTAGCTTAATGACCCATCCTTTTTCAGTCATGGAATATCAGCCCTTTATCTCCATCTGAAGGATTACTTAGGGCACATATTCATCCCTGGGCCAGTACCCATCAGGAAGTAAATTCACTCAAAGATTGACTTACACCAGGATGTCTGAAGCCTCTAGTGATGTAGACATTTGGGGCTGGATACATCTCTGATGGGAAGGGGAACCAGGTGGGGTGAGGAAGAGGCTGACTTGTGCATTGCAGCATGTTTAGCAGCTGACCTCTGTCCACTGGACACCAGTGGCAAACTCCAGCTGTGACAACCAGATGTGTTCCCAGGCATTGCCAAATGTACCTTGGGGAGGCAAATTCACCCCTACTTGAGAAACACTGGCTTAAACAATCAAGTCCATTCCCTGAGCTTGAAAGAGGTAGTCTCCCTCGAATTGTGTGCACTGCATGGAGGAGGGACAGATACCTGGACAAAGTCAGGGTTTTCTTCGAAAAAAAGAGAAGGAAGTAAACATTACCCTTGTCTTCATGGTATTTGTATTCTAGGGTTAGGGGATGGAGAGATAGCCAAAGCCAAAGTTTAAGTGCAAGGTAATAAGGACAATTATAGAGTTCCGCACAGTGCACAGTGAACACAGACTCCTTCCTAAATCAAACCTGAATTACTTTTATTTTTCGTAAGGCGGGGGGTAGAGTAGTGATGCCTACACTGAATTTGTGAAGAATAAGCAGGAGTCAAGTCAGCAAACTGAAGAAGTGGAAAGAAGCATTCTAACCAAGGGCAGGGTATGATCTAAAAATGTTGACTGATGACTGATAACATCCAGGTGGTATATGATAAGAACCTTGGGTCCGAACCTGACCCTTGTATTCTGTCCCTGGTAATTATACCAAAGAGTAGTCCATTACATGATTTAGAGAAAAGAAGAGAATGTAGCTTAGATATGGGATTTTCCTTCTCCCTTAGATAATGTATTCTCAAATGTATTCCCATATAGCCCAAACTATTATTTATCTTCATTGTTCTTGCTTGGAGTAAGAAGTCCCATGAGAAGCCGGGCGTGGTGGCTCACACTTGTAATCCCAGCATTTGGGAGGCTGAGACGGGAGGATCGGGGTTCACAGCCAGCCTCAGCTACTTAGTGAGATACTCTGCAACTTAGTGAGACCCTGTTTCAAAATAAATAATAAAAAAATAGGGCTGGGGGTATAGCTCGGAGGTAGAATGCCCCTGAGTTCAATTCCCAGTACCGCAAAAAAAAAAAAAAAAAAAAAAAAAAAGAAGTTCCATGAGTTTGAGTTCCAGATGCAAGGCTCTGTAGTAAAGTAGTTAGAGGCAGTTTTTATGATCTTAGGTAAGTTATTTAACCTTTTGTCTTAGTTTCTTCATCTTTCAAATGGGGTTCATACCAGTACCAAAGTGTTGTATTATGTGAAACTGCAGGCAGTGTTTGGCAGATAGTTAGCCTTACATGTAAGCACGGTAACACTAGGTATTGTAGTTAGGTTTCTAGAATAACGCTTACATGTGTGCTTGGCCTCTCCTCTGGCCTTGGCTCTTGTCCCTCTCTGGTGACTCTGAATGATGTGCAGCTCCACAGTGAGTCACACTGTTGCACAACTCTTGGCCTTTTTCACTCACTGTCCCAGCCTCTGAAATGTCCCTTTTCTCATTCTTCAATTTGCTAGCTCTCACTCCTTCTTCAAAAAATTTAGCTTTTCTAGAGAGAAAAAAAAAGAAAGAAAGAAAGAAAGAGAAGGAAGGAAGAAAGAAAAAAAGAAAGAAAGGGACTTCATGAAATGAGGAGAGATCAGTAGAATAGTGGAAGGAAGGAGTTTGGGGGATGGAGGGGGGAGGGGAAGGGACAAAGAGAAAGAAGAGGACCAAATGATATTTGTGCATATATGAATTATCACTATGAATCTCAATGTCATGTATAATTATAATGCATCAAATAAATAAATAAATCTATGTCACTAAAAATATGTCGCTTTTCACACACATAAAAAAATTGGTTAGGGATTGGGAGTATAGGTCTGCGGTGGAGCATGTACTTAGCATGAGTAAGTCCCAAGGTTCAATCTCCAGCACTTTAAGAAAAAAATTAGTTTAGGCATTCCTCTTTCAGAAAACTATCTTTGAAACCCTAATCTGATTTAGAAAGGAGTCTGTGCAGAACTCTACCCTTGTCGTTATCACACTGCACCAATCCTTTGACTTTTTCTGTCTTCACCATTAGACCATACATTTCATCAAGAAACACACTACCATACACATTACTGGTTGCCTAACTAATATCCATTGTCCTTTTCTTCCTCCTCAATGAGATCTTGATTTTTTTTTCCTGGTCTCCATCCCTCCTCATTATAGCCTGCCCACAAGATCTGGGAAGGTGATACTAAGCAATGATGTTAGCCAGTTAGTACGTTGAAGTACTAGGATCTGATGGTGAGTTCCGGATGAGTGTGTGACCTAAGTTCAAGCACTCTCACTGAAGGGAATGAATTCTGTTGCATACTTGAGTTAAGAGATTTGAATGCAATCCTTAAAGTAATACAAAACTATTAAAAATTAATCTGAAAGTAACATAAGCATATGTTTGTTTGTTTTTTTAAAAATTATTCTGAGAACAATTTGAAGGATGTAATTGAGTAGGGAGAAGAGGAAGAATCGAGGGAGTGTGATCAATTAGGAATCTGAGTAATCCAGGTGAGTGTTTATGAGTGACCCAAATTAAGATGAGGCTATGGGAAAGAAGAAAAGGGGAGTTGTCACGTTATTTATGGAGGCAAGATTGCAGGTCTCATGCGGCCTTCACAGAGCATAGGAGATTAACCAGAGAAAAATGTTTAAGATGGTTCCAGGTTTCTGACTTTGTGCCTGCTTAGATGATGATGCTCTGTCTTTCATAAAACAGAAAATACAGGAAGAATAGTGGATTGGGGCAGAGAGGCAGGCAATAAAGAGCTCAGGTTTGTAGCTATTAAATGTAAAGTCCACATATTTAATGTTCCACCAGCTAGCCTAGAGTAAGTCTCTTGTCACTGACTCCCTTTTCTCTCTCTCTCTCTCTTTTTTTTTTCAGTACTGGAGATTGAACCCAGGGGCATTCCACCTCCAAGCTACAACCTCAGCCCTATTTTTTATTCTTTTTTTTGAAACAGGGTCTCACTAAGTTGTGGAGAGCCTCACTAAGTAGCTGAGGCTGGCTGCAAACCTGGATCCTCCGGTCTCAGCCTCTCAAGTACTGGGCTTACAAGCATGCGCCACCATAGCTGGCTACTGTCTCCCTTTTCTTTAATGATTCTTTCCCCTTATAGGCCTAATGGTGTCCCTCAAATTTTATGTGCTGAAGTTCTGACCCTCAGTATCTCACATTATGACTGTATTTGGAGGGAGGGTGATTGGGCCCTAATAGGAAATGACGCATGCCCTTCTAAGAAAAGATGAGGACAGACACACAGAGAGAGGACCATGTGAAGACACGGGGAGAAGGCAGTTATCTACAAGCCAAGGAGAAAGGTTTCAGGAGAAACTAAGCTACACAACATCTAGCTCTCAGATTTCCAGCCTCTAGCACTATAAGGCAGTAAATGTCTCTTATCTAAGACACCTAGTCTGTGGTTCTTTATTATGGCAGCCCTCATAAACTAATATACCTCCCTTGCATCAAAGAAGGGCTTGTACTACCAGTGTTCTGAGATTTAGGTTATCTACCATGAAAGACAATGTACAAAGAAAGAGCCTGAAGCTAAAAAAGTATATCCCATCAAGGGCAAGGCTTTGTCCTAACCTAGAAGGCCACTTAAATATGTATATGAAGGTTGCAGTCATGGGGGCTCAATTGAAATTCATGGTCTGTGGTTCTCAGAATAGCATTCCAAAACACATAAGGGAAAGGAAGCCCATTTACAATTGAGCCTGGCCATTTGCAGTGTTCCAGCTGTATTTACACAGCTGCTGAAGGCAGCACTGGCGAGAGATTCTCCACTTCACCACTGAGCCCACACCAAGAATATGTTCAGAAAATGGCCTTCATATCTGAGAATTCACTAAGACTCCAGAAGGAACACAAAATGTTAAGAACCGAACCATTGAAATTGAGGAACTTGACAATGAGATGAAAAATAGGAGAAAACTTAGCAAAATGTAACATACGAATGAAAAAAATGGGTATAGGATGACTTATAACCTACACTAGTCTACAAAATATAATGATGAGCAAGGCATTGAAAGATAAAAGGTAATATAAAAGGTAAGGAAATTTTGAAAATCATGGTTCTCTCAATCTTATATTTTGCCCAACATCTGGAAATCATTGAAAATCCCTGGAAAAGTCAAGTTAGTCTTCCTGGAGGTGAAGAGGAGGCCACTGCAGAACCAAAGAGACAAATGAAAGGAATGTCTCAAAGGAAAAATTTATCCAGATTATCCTACCACGCAAAACAAAGCATATGAAACACATTTTAAAATTATCCTTCTGCATGCCTTAAAACTGATCTGAATCATGGTGTAAAACTTTAAAAATAATACTGGTGCTTAATGCCATCCCAAAATAAGTAAAAGGAAATTATTTTAAAATCTCAGCTTGTGTGCCTGTGTGTGTGTGTGTGCACGCACACATGTGCATGTGTTAACTAATTTGCCTTAAGAAAGAATATTTCCCCCCTAGGAAAGGGGAAAGTTTGAATTCTAAAATTGACTAAAGTTACAAACATATTTTCCATAAAACTGGAGAAATGCTGAAAAACCCTCTAAGAAGCTGATACATACTATTCAGTTTTAGCAAGGTTCTGCTCATTTTATCAACCAAGAAGTAGATTAGTAACAATGACAAAAAAAGGCCTAAATTTACATATCTTCTGATACTGTGCCATGGTTGAGACAAAATTTTACATATACTGAATCTAGTTTTATTTTTTATATACTTTTATTGGTGCATTATAGTCTCACATCATAATGCAGTTCACAGTGATGGTGACCTACATGCCACAGCACTTGGTGGACTTTCCCCAGGCTCCCTCCACACTCCCCCCTTCCCCATACAGGATATTGAGATTGGCTTTGGTATTCTCACATATGTACATGATGTCAGTGGAAGTGTTTCCTTCATTAATTCTCCTTCTCCCTCCATATTCCCCTAGACCAACTCCCTGGCTCCACTAGAGTTTCTCCTCCATTATCTAAAGTCCCTTTTGTATCCCAATTACTTCCTAGTTTCCACATATTAGAGAAAACATATGACCATTCACTTTCTGCGACTGGCTAACCTCACTTAACATAATGTTCCCCAGGTTCATCCATTTTCCTGCAAATGGCATAATTTTGTTCTTTATTGCTGAGTGGAATTCCATTGTGTGTATATCCTATAATTTTTTAATCAATTCATTTGTTGATGGACACCTAAGTTGGTTCTATAATTTGCCTATTATGAATTGTGCTGATACAAACATGGATATCATGCCTTGCTACAATATTTTGATTTCAGTCCCTCTGGAAAGATACCCAGGAGTGGTATAGCTGGATCATATGGTGGATCCGTTTTCAGTTTTCTGAAGAATCTTCACACTGATCTCCATAGTGGCTGCACTAATTTGCAAGCCTGCCAACAGTGTGGAGGAGTTCCTGTTTCCCCACTTCCTCACCAGCATTTATTGTTGTTTGATGAATCTAACTTCAAAATTAACTCAAACACCTAGGCAGCTAAGCAAAGTTCTGTCTTTTATAATGGGCTTAGCCTCAAATTCTAGGATTCAATAGAGGTCCTCAAATTATATGGCTTACTGTCTAATTTTCAGGAAAAAAAATTTACTTTGTGCCCCCCTGGAAATATAACTTTTTTAAATGAATAAGCAGAAAGATGTAATGATAAATTTTCCTTCTTTTATATATCTATATTTTGTCCCAGCATTTCCTAGGGATCAGTATCACCCACTTTGGGAACCTGTGGCCTGAGGTATCCAGAGTTATGATGTAGGACGTGTTCATTTAAGTACCTTCTCCACCTGACCACTAGACATGGTACTACTTCATTTCAGAGGCAGAGATGGAAGGAGAAGGTTGTCCAAAGAGAGAGATAGCTAACTGAAAAACAGAAGAGTCTTTGGCTTTGGAACGTGGTTCTTCTTTTTTAAATGTTAAGGTCATTTACCTCCTCTCTTTGTGGTGAGACTCAGCAAAGTACCCCTACCAGAAATGTCAGATATCAGGCAATGTGTTCACCTGAAACTTTTGGAAATATGTATACGAGGAATCATCAAGGTGCTTGTGTTTGGCAATAACAATCCCACATGCTTGTTGTACTTTCTTTTTTAACATGTAAGAATCTTTCGAGATATATCTTATAAACTACGAAAAACACACTTCATTATTCCTATTTCACAGATGAGGAAACAGAGAAAGAATAAATGAAGGGAGTCACTTAAGATCACAGCTCTAGTTAGTAACACTGATCGGGCTGTCTAAATCATGACTACACTACTTTACTTTTCACAAAGCCCCCATTCCCCAGAGAATTGCACTTAGAACAAGCATTCTTCATTGGTTGGCCCCATTCGCTCAAGGACTATATGGCCCTCTTATCAATAAGATGACTTGTCATCAGTATTCTCATTTCACAGATTAAAACTGAGGTAGAGAGAGGGTAAGCCATCCAATTATAGTCATCCTTTAACACCTACTGGGGTTTGGTTCCAGGACTTCCCATGAATACCTAAATCCTTGGATGCTCAAGTCCCTTATACAAATAAAATGGTGTAGTACTTGCATACAACCTAAGCATATCCTTCTTTATACTTTAAATTTTCTGTAGATTACCTTATAATACCCAACACAGTGAAAATGATATGTAGATGTTGCTATACTACTATTATTTAAGAAATGATGACAAGAGAAACATGCACATGTTTAGAAAAGATGTTTTGGTGAACATTTTATATCCAAGGTAGGTTGAATCCACATGGATGTGGAATCTACAGATATGGAGGGCTGACTGTACTTAACCACAGTGAAAGTGGTAGAGCTGGGACTTGAACCCAGGAAGTCTGGCTCCAGAGTTCATTCTCCTAATCATCATGCTCTTGTACTTGTCTTGCTCTGTCTACATACCTAGAAATTTGTAGGTCTATCAGACATGATTAGGCCTTTGTGCCTTGATTCACCTTAGTTTCTTGGCCTTGCTTTCTGGCTAGCTATCTTACTACTTATTCTTAACTTTTCCATAGATTCATCTTCCTTCTCCTACCCCACCCCAAATTCTGGCATTTTTCAGGAATGAAATGGTTCTCCAGGCAGAATAATTTGTAAAAATGACTGACATGTAAAGTGTCCCTAAGTCAGCTGATTATTTGAGGTGATTAATTCGTTTCACAAATATTTTTTAGCCACACTATATACCAGTTACTCTAGCAAATACTGATAACATCGTTGTCATTGTCAGCAAATAGAACCAAAAAACTGAGGCTCCCTTTTTCTACTTCACACACATATTCATTTACATACCTATCATTACAGTTCCTTTTAAACGTGTACAAATTTCATAATTTCAAGTTTATCTTGATTTTGGTGCTGCATATAGCTTTTTCACTCTAAATTAATCACCTTGCTAGAGTAAAAAAATTCATCCTAATTATTATTTTATTTTATGTGCTTTTATTGGTGCAATATGATCACATATTGCAATGTAAATCATGTTGACAATGACATACATGCACATAGTACTTGGTCTCCCCCCCGCCTCCCCACCCCCATACAGAGTACTGAGATTGATATTAGAACTTTCACATATGTACACAGTCAATGTTAGTGTTTCTCAGTTGATCCTCAAAGGCATCTGAATAAGACAGTAAGAATTTGATGCTGTGATTAGGAAGATCCATGAGATAATCCCTGGGAATTCCAAGACTGCTTCCATTTAAAAGCTGAAATGTTCGTGTTTTAAAAATCCAACTGTTATCCCCTAACTATTCCCTGAGAATTGACAGGGTAAAATGCCTCTCATGAGAGAGAAAAATATAATAGTTTAGGTAATCAAGAGCTCAAGTGTAGAGAGTAGCACAGGATAACTTGCTATTATCCACCTCAAGTTGCCTCTCATGTACTAAGTCCACTTCAGACAGACATCTGAAAATCTCTCTTCTCAGAGCTCCCTTCCCCACTGTCTTCTAGGCCTCCTGAAACCAATGTCTCTCCCTTTCTCCTCCTTTCATCCTCACAACCTCAAGTTCATATCATCAGTCCACTGCTTTCTCCTCCTCGGAGCTGGGTTTCCACCCCGACTTCTGGTGGGAAGAAGGGCCAAAGGCTCAGGAAAGGGGCCGATAAGTGCACTTTCCCCAGAAGAGCTTGGCAAGGGAAGGCAATTTCTTTTTGTAATAAATCATGAGTGGTAATTATTCACTGATTGCAAGCCCCAAAACGTCTTCATTCCTTCTGTCAACAAATTTATTTTTTACAGTTTTGCATTTGTAAATGTCCTGAATGCTTTTTGAACACTTTTCATAAATTGCAATTTACTTTAGTACCCCTGCCACCCTAGAAATTTAAAAACACATGAACAAAGAACCTCTAGTATTGAGATACAAGCATATCCTCGGGAATCCACACAATCAGGAAGTTTTCTTTCAATTTGAATTAGGCTGAATTGAGGTTAGACAAAGCTGCATGTTTGTAGCCTATGTGAAGGAATAAATACTTTATGCAACAAATTAATGCAATAACCAGAATTTAAGCTTTTGAAAGTCTAGACTTAAAGGGCATTTTCAGTAATTTTCACGAAAGGTGCTGCCAATTACCAAAAAAAAAACATATTTATTTAAGTAGTTCCTGAAGAATCTATGCATAGGCATAGTTCATTAACTCTTATGAGTGGTTTTACAAGGTAAAAAGTTGCAGAAATATCAGGCTCTAACAAGACTGATTTTCCTTTGTGTGAATGTCCATGGCATATCCCACTTGAAGGACCCACAAGCCTCATAAACTCATTTCAAACTGAAGTGATCATCTCCATTGGAAAGGTAAACCTACCTTCTGTCCCTGCTTATGCAAGTGGTCACAATTCCATGTTATCACTCAATCTAAGCGGAAATCTTCCTCAAGTCCGTCTTCCACTTAGTCCCCAATTTATATAAATCCTGTATCTTAAACAGGAATGTTTACCCCTCAGCTCAAGCACCACAGGTACTTTTCCTCCCCACACATCACTCATTCATCTTCAATACATATATATTGAGCATCTGTTTACTCTAGGCAAGGCAAAGTCTAGCACTGGAGACAAAGCAATAGGCAAGATAGACCCAGGCACACTGTCCTAGTAGAACATGATCCTACAGTTATAGTCACAAACTCAAGACCTAAGTAAACCAACTAGTAAGCAAGGCATTTTCAGATTTAAAAAAATTAGCAAAAGCAAGTAATGTGGCAAAGAGCACCAGGAGGCAGGGCAAGAGAAATGGTATGCAGGGAAGGCCTTGCAGAGTCAGTTGGCACTCAAGCTAAGATCTGAATCATGAAATGCAATAAAAAATTGAAAGGTGTGAGGGATGAGCATTCCTATCAGAATGGGAAAGCAAGTGCAAAGGTACTCAGAGCCAAAATACTGGGCATGCTCAAGAGATAGGGAGAGTGCGACTGAGATAATGTGGCTGGAATATAGAGAGCAAGAGAAAAGAGTAATAAAGCACAGAAAGGTAAGTATTCTACTTTAGCATGTACTACATTGTATTATAAGACTTGCTTTATTTGCTTTTATTTACTTTTGGTGGTGAGCTACATCCCCAGACCTTCTTATTTTATTATTATTATTATTATTATTATTATTATTATTATTATTATTATTATTTTAAATTTTGAAACAGAGTCCCTCTAAGTTGCTACATGCTGGTCCTGAACCTGAGATCTTCCAGTCTCAGCTTCCCAAATACTGGGATTACAGGCCTGTGTCACCATGCCCAGCTGTATTTGTTTGCTTCTTTTATCAGAAAACTTGAGGGATCATTATTTTGTATTTTTATATCTCTAACATCTGGCACAAAACCTAGCACAAAGCAGATAAAATATCTGTTTAATGTATAGATATGAAACAATTAATGTTTTTATTAAAAATTAGAGTTTAGAGTTGTTAAACTAGTTTACAACTAATTGGTGCAAACTTGACTAGACTTCAGGAAGAAAACTAGTGAATTATTCCTAATTCCTCCTCCTGAAGCAAGAGAGGAGGGAGTTATAACTTGAATTGAATGAAAAGGCTTTTTTTCAAAGTATTTTCCAAAGTTCATGCACAGAACCTCTCTCTCTCCTGGAAAAGACATTGAGTATAGAAAATTTTGTTTTCACCTGGAGAACAAAGTGCTCAAATTTATTCTCATCCACATTAATATTCATTAAATTTTTTCCTACAGCTGTGAGAAAAATAGCACTGACACTTCATCTAGAAAGAATGAAATGGTGCAGACTGCCTTTGAGTAGCAGGTAAAGACTACTCACTACATGAGTGGTGGAAGTGAGGAATGAGAGGAGGGGCTCCTGAGTAGGGGTGCTCCAAAAAATACTAGGCTAAGCACATTCATCCGCATAATCTACCCTCACCTTCACAAAGCTTTTTGAGT
This sequence comes from Graphiurus murinus, assembly GCA_004027655.1. Classification (NCBI taxonomy): domain Eukaryota; kingdom Metazoa; phylum Chordata; class Mammalia; order Rodentia; family Gliridae; genus Graphiurus; species Graphiurus murinus. Next base: position 45,596 of record PVLC010001353.1, read on the forward strand.
TAGGCATTTTTAACTCAACTGATAGGAGAATGTTGGATGTGTCTTCAATTTTAGCTAAAGAACTGAAGCACAAGAACTGTGATTGTAGAATGGCTTAAAAGAAGAATCTGTTAAAAATCACTTAGCTGAAAGTTTGCTACAAATGCCACTACAAACCAGGCACCATGATGCAGGCCTGTAATCCCAGCTCCTGGGAGGCTGAGACAGGAAGATCACAGTTTCAGGGCCACTGTGTGGTAACTTAGCCAGATCCTGTTTCAAACTAAAAAAATAAAATAAAATAGTGCTGGCGTGTAGCTCGGAGGAAGAACATTCCTGGTTCAATCCCCAGTACACACACATACACACATACACCCCCACACACACACACACCACTAAAATAATATAAGTGAAACAATTTAGGGAAAAAAATTCTTAGCAATTCTATGAGTTAAACTGAAAGTTTTCTAGGAGTTAAACTAGAAACTTTTCTAAATCCATTTCAGTTCTAACACTCTAAAATCCTGTAACTCTAGAACTTAAAATGAAACTACTGTGAAAATTTACAAGTGAGTAGTTCTGCTTAAGTACAATTCTTTGATTGCCCTCAGCTGTGGTTTGTAAAATTATCTCAAGCACAGTGTACTTGGTCAAAGATCTCACTTTTGCACTCCTAATAAATAATAGAAAGTGAGAGGATAGAGAGGGATTGGGAGGATTGTTTCTATTTTTTAATTCTTCAATAACTTTAAAACATAATTTCTTTGTCATTTTTGTAGACCTTTATTTCACTACATTTATAGAAATGATTTTGAGATTTTCATTGTTAACATAAAAATATTTTGTTTATAAGGGGCAATTATATATCTACTCAAAAATATTCTAGTTTTTTGAAAGTCTGGGAGTTCACCTGCAATGGCATATCATAGATTAGTTTGGGGGAACATCTTTATGAACTTGATGAGCATACTCAGTCTGACCCTCCATAAAGGAAGATGTATACAGCCTCAGAGATGAATAATTAAGCCATCTCAACCAGCCACTCACCAAACACACCAATATGGGTGCCTCTGGTCCTTTACAGGAGCTATAATCACAGCCTTTGGCCAAGAGGAGCAATTTTTTTCCCATGAAGAAAGCAACTAGAATCACTTTGACTCATCACCTGAAAGATGTCATTTTCCTGAAATGTTTCTTTCCATGAATCTTTATTATGCATTATTAATCATAGAAATTTTCTCTACTTTTCTGTTTTTATGAGATGAATATTGCATCTTAATTTTTTCACCTTGTCATTCACTGTATTTATTAGATATATTTATTTATTTTATAGTTCTTTTGGTGCACTACAGCTTCACATCACAATGTAGTTCAGAGTGATAGTGACACACATGCACACAGCACTTGGTTCTCTCAGCACTCCCTCCACTTTCTCAAACATGATCTTGAGATTGGCACCGGTATTCTCCCATAATTCATTGGAATTTAATATAAATGATTCTGTGTTTCATAGCATGACAGCTTTGGATTAGATAATGTTCTTTTGTTACTAATAGTTACTGCTGCTTAGTTTCTCTTAAATTGCAAAATGAAAATATTCAAATATCTATTTTTTATTCCATGTTTATCTTAGTCAACTAAAGTCAACATAGTCTTAATAATTCCAGAATTTTAGTATACTGTGAATATTCTTTCAATTATTAAAAGTATGTTCATACGTCCTCTATATGTTTCTGATTATGAAGCCAGATAGTAAGGGAGTGTACAAGATATAGTACATATAATTTTCATCTAATTCTCCAAGCATTTATTTATTTATTCACTCATTTATTTTTCAAAAACTATTGTATGCCCTGCATTGTACTGTGTTCTTGGATTAAAGAGGAATCCTTTGTTCAACAAAGGAAAAGCCAAGGAGGGAGACAGAATTATAAACGTAAATTTAAAAAAAAAACTAGTTAATACCCAGTTCTCTGAAACAAACACAGTAATAAATAATATTTGGAGGTTGCTTGTTAGTCCTTGGCACTCCAAGAAAACAGTGGTGACACAATGATTTCATCTCACTCAAACCAGGAACAGAAAACTAAATAGTCGAAATCTTTCTTCTCAAGAAATTTGAAGATGATTATTTACTCTATTGAGAATATTTAACAACGAGGATTTATCTTTAATGAAACTTGCTGGGAGAGTTGGGAGTCTTGTTTTCAACTGTTCAATAAAGATCAATAAGAATTTGCTTCTGGGTAGGTTGTAGTCAAAATTCTCACAGAGAGATGTCTGTATTCCCTACAAAGAAGACCCCAGAACCAAGGATCAGGTTTGAGATCATCTACAGTTTTTCATTTACCATGTTGGGGTATTTTTCTGTTAAAAGTATGCCTTCTATAAAGTACCCAATATTCTTTCCTGTTTTTCTAAAAACACTATCAGATCCAAATTTAGCCTGTGTTAATCATAAATCAATCTGTTCTGTCCCTAGAGCCCTGAAATATTCACAACTTAGACCAAGAGACAGGGAACCACACTTCTGTACCAGGCAGGCCTTCTATTCAGGCTGAAGGGAAAGGTGGTAGGAAGTAAGCACTTCTCCTAAATTCTTCTACTCTCGTCTTCTGGGAATTTATAAACTACCCGACAAATTCTTGATTCAATATGTATTCCCAGAATTTAAATGAAGTCTCGGCATTAAAAACTCTAAAAACATCATTCAACTAATCAGCATTCACTTAATTGTTGTTGCCCTCCTCTTCCTCCTCCTCCTCCTCCTCCTCCTTCTCCTCCTTCTCCTCCTCCTCCTCCTCCTCCCCCACCTCCTCCCCCTCCCCCACCTCCTCCTCCTCCTTCTTGTAGTACGGGGTATTGAACCCAGGGGAATTTACTTCCAAGCTATATCTCCAGCCTTTCTTATTTTTTTGAAATATGAGTCTTGCTAGATTACTGAGAGTCTTGGTAAGTTGCTGAGGCTGTCTTCAAACCTGTCATCCTCCTGTCTCATCTTTCTAAGTGTTGGGATTACAGGTGTATGCCACCACACCTGGCTCACTTAATTCTTATATTACATGCACTAGAGGCTGAAAATGAGGTATAAAAGGGGAGGGAGGAAGGGAGGGAAGGAAAAAGAAGATGAAAGGAAGGAGGGAAGGAAGGAAGGAAGATGGGCTCTCAAAGATGTCCACATCTATCCCTAAAACCTCTGAATATTTTACCTTACATAGTAAAAGGGATTCTGCGAATATAATTCAAGTTATGGATCTTAAAATTGGAAGATTTTCCTGGATTATCCAGGTGTGCCTACCTAATCACATGAGCCTTTAAAAGCAGAGAACCTCTTTTCAGTGTGAAGAGAAAGACCACAGAAAGGAGAATAGAGAAGGACTTGAAGTGTGCAAACAAATTAAGGCTCTGTTGTGGGTTTGAAGCTGCAGGAGGCTATATGACCAGGCTTGCAAATGGCATTAAGGAACAGAGAGGCTTCTGGCTGACAGTCAGCAAGGAAATGTCACCTCAGCCTTGCAACCATAAAGAACTGAATTCTGACAACAACCTGAGTGAGCTGGGATGTGGATTCAACTGCTGGAGCCTTCAGAAAGGAAGGTAGCCCTGCTAAGTCTCCAGTTGCTGCCATGTGAACTCCTAAGCAGATGATTTACTTGAGCCATGATGACCAGGACTTTTAACCTGCAAAACTATGAGATAAAAGATGGCCGTTGTTTAAACTACTGAAGTTGTGGTGATCTGCCATGGTAATGATGAAAAAATGATACAAATAATAAATGGTCCCTGACTGCAAAGAAAGTGAGTGAATGATACTGGGTGATGGGACTAATCATTTTAATGGGAGAAGCAGTGAGTGGGGAGAAATGTGCCTGAAGAATAACAGTAATAGTTTTAAGTATTTCAGAGGTATCACTACTTAGAGCAATGCCTTATGTCCTTTTCTGTGTGTGTGTGTGTGTGTGTGTGTGTGTGTGTGTGTGTGTGTGTGTACTGGGGATTGTACGCAGGAACTTGAACATATTAAGCACATACTCGACCACTGAGCTACACCTGCCAGCTCACTCCTTATTTAAAGAACATTTTAGGGATATTTTAAATTGATCAAGCATTTGGGGGCAGTGTACAGTTCCTGGCAGTCTCTCTGTAACTTGTGGGATGCCTTAAAGTAACCAGGATGTTCAATTGCCACATATGAATAACTTTCAGAGCTGAATAAATAATCTTGCACAAAATCTTGCTAAGAATGCAACTGCCTTTTGCTTACTTGAGAAAACCGTCAACATAGTGGCCATACTCACGGATTCTGTGTGCCTGCCAATTGCATTTTATATGCAAGTTTCTCTTCAATTCTCTGGAATGTGTGTGTCATAGAATGATTATTTTTAAAAATCCAGAGATCTTATTTTTATTGATAAATAACCATCAAGACTCATCTTGCAGGTATTGGGGCTTTGTAAAATTTGGTTTGGAAATGATATAAATATTCCAAATTATTCTCTCAACTATTAACAGAAACAGAAGACAACAATTGGGGGTCGGATTTTGCAAGTCATGGAGAAATAATTTAATTTTTTAATATAAAAGGGCTCCCCTAGATCAATAAAATGCTAACTAGTTAATAGAATAAGTAAAATATATTAAAAGAAAAGTCACAGAAAAGGAAATGCTTCAAAACTTATGAAAATATACTCACCGTCACCTACAATAAAAGACCTTCACACTAAAACTACAAAAAGAAAAGAAAAAATACACCATAATTATACCTGCTGAATGGACAAGTTCAAAACATTTGATGACTTACTATATAGGTATTTGGAAAGCAATTTGATCATATCTACTAAAATTAAAAATTCATATATAATTATATATAAAATTCATATATAATTAATATATAAATTCACTTCTTGTACTTTTTTTCTTTAAATAAATATGTACATGTACAAAATTATTTATGTAAAGGGATAATATTTTGGACATATTTTTCCAAGCAAATATTTTAAAACAACTTAAGTTTCTATTAATAATGAGGTAATTAATGATGGAAATGTCCATGTAATCCTATGTAGATATTTAAAAGAATAAGTAAAATTGGAACAAAAATTCTGGAAAACTCTTTGGTAATGTTTATAAAAGCAAAGCATATATGCCTACCTTATGACCCAGTCTGCTCCTAGGTATATAACCAAGAGAAACGAGTGCATATAGCCACCAAAAGGCACATACAAATCTTTCCAAAGCAGCCTTAATCAAAATAGCCCTAAACTGAAAACATTCCATATGCTCATCAAGAGGAGAATGAGTAAATAAATAGTGGTCTATTCATGCAATGGAACAATCTCAGCAATAAAAAGAATAAATGGATGGAAACATCAGTTTACACAACCACATGGAAAATCACTCTGACATGTAGAGGGAAAGAAGAAAAATCCAAGTATGGTTTCATTTATATGAAACCTCTAGTTTATGTAATGACAAAAGTTAGACTAGAGATTGTCTCTGGGAGCATGAAGGAACTTTCTATAGTGATAGAAATGTTCTATACCATGATCTGAATAGTGGACACATGAGTATGTAAACATAAAATTCATCATGTGGTATACTTAAGACTGATGTACTTTCCAATTTATACCTCAATAAAAAGTTTTAAAGAAATGGATAACAAAAATGAAGATGAAGAAAAGGAGGACAGCAGCTCTGTATGTACCCAAATATGTATGTGTGTACATGTATATGTATATGTGTACATGTATATGTATATGTGTGTACATGCATGTGTTTATGTGCATGCATGTGTATGTATATGTATGCATACATATAAAATCTGCAAGCCAGACTGTTAAGTGAAAGCACTCCTCAACTAGAATTTCTCTTTTGAACCACAGCACACAGAATATTATTTGTGACTGCTTTCCTCAATTCCCTCATGGAGCACATAATTAATACCATTCCTGAAGCCTGGGAGAAAAGTTAATTTATTACATACAAGGGATGCCTTAGGGCGTGAGAGCTTGATTCTCTCAAGGAACCCTAAGAATGTGTATGTATGCTACATATCATTTATGTGTTTTTTATATATAAATATCACAAGAATGCATATATATATATATATATATATATATATATATATATACACACACATCACAAGAAACTAACAGTTGTTGTCAGGAGAAGAAACTGGGGGTAGCTCAATAGGGCCTATTGTGCAAATTGAATTGTGAACTATGTGCATGTAAAATGAACATATTTCCTTCTAAATGGATAGTGGGCGTGTAAAAGAGAGAAGCTTACTAGTAAATAAAATAATGCTTCAGTGTGGTTGTGCATTATATATGCGTGTGGTATTTAGCAAGGGAAAAGGTTGAGCTCAATTTTAAGACCAAAGTGCTATTTTTTTATTTTATTTTTTTAATTGGTGCATTGTAATCACACATCTTTGTTAGGTACAAGCAGATAAAGGCATACATGCACACATTTCTCATTTAACCCTTCCTCGATTCCCATCCCACTCCCTCGCCCTCCCTCCTTCTCAGGGTCAGTTTAGTGATTGACTTTGATATGTTTGTGAAAGTACATCATGTGCATCAGGGTGCCACCCCATCACCTTCAGTTAAGCCACCTTCTTTGCTCACCCAAGGTTTATACTTCTTCCTTTGGAGTCCCTCTTATGCCCCATTTTCTCCTATTTTTATAAATTAAAGTCATCTAAAATGAAAAATTAAAGTTTTTGAAGGCAACATGCATGGTTTAAGACTGGCAATGTCCCAGAAATTATAGGTGTGGAGGAAAAAGGGAAAATTTGTCAGGAGCATAGATAAGCATGGCTAGCAAGTCGGGTCATTTCCTCATCTAGTCCAACCGCCATCTGATTGGCTGTGCTATGACTCATATGAAATAGGCTGATATTGAGATAAACAGGGGAAGGTGTTCCAGGATTCTGATTGTTTTGCTTATAATTTGAAAGATTAGTGAGTAACATCAAAATAACTTCTCTCCTTTGCCCACGAACCAAGCTAAAGGAAGCCAAAGAAACTGAAACCCAATGTCAGAAAACCATAGAATTCTGTACAGACCAATTTAACGTGCACACATGAATCCACACACACATCAGAAATGGAAGTGGTCCTGTTGAGCAGAAACAAGTTGCTTGCCAGTCTCCAGCCAACACACCAAGTTCTTCATATACCAGGAAAATTGCACTGATATCCAAATGCATTTGGAATAATAAAGATAAGAACTATTACAACAAGTAGTCTGAGATTTATTGAGCACACCTATGCATGTCCCAAGTGCTTTACAGTATTATCTGGTTAAATCCTCACAGCATCCTGTTGAAGTAAATACTATTGTTACCCCAAGATCCAGTGAGGGAACAAAGGCTCAATGAGTTTAAGGTCTTTGCTTAATAATTAGTAAATGTTGAGCCTCCTTTGCTTCCTCTGAACTGGGCCCTTTGTGCACATTGCATAGTTCATTCTCAGACACTGTTATGGACTCCTTAACATAAAGAATTTCACTTGTGGCTTTACACAGTAAAAGTCCTTATTTATTTTATCATGATTTAGGTTTTCCCACAATCCATTACATTTTTGAAATTTGCTAATGCATTTAACACCAGTTCTTGAAATGGATACATATTTCTTGGATTTGCAAGTTTATTTTTGTTTGGTTGCTTGTTTTTTCTTTTCTTTTTCTGTAATGCCCTAAAGAACAGATAAAGATGTCTTAAGAAAAATGACAATATCATATCCTCCAGCATCTTGAAAAGCCACGTTATGAAACTCCTCAAGGAAAGTTTACCCTTGAGATGTTAATACATACAAAATACCTTTAGAGAAATTTTTAATAGCATATGATCTCTTGAGAAAGTTCTTTGAGCCAGTCACAGTGGAGCACACCTGTAGTCCCACTCAGGAGGCTGAGGAAGAAGGAACACTTGAGTCCAAGAGTTTGAGGCCAGCCTGAACAACATAATAAGACCCTGCCTAAAAAACACTTTTTTTCAAAGTTCTTTATTTATCTAGAATAAGAGGTTCACAATGACCTTTCATTTCATACTAATGTATGTTTTATTCTTTTAAAGGTCCTAGGTATAATATATTAATAAAGGTCCTAGAGGAATATCAATCATACTTTCTTGGCAGTATTTGATTCATTACTCTTCACTACTTAAACATACATGCCCAGAAAATAGTAAATAAACAAATCACAACAAAAATTTTTAAAAATATTTCCATTTTCCTTCTCATATCCTGTGCAGAATAATCTCTGCTCACCGGTTGCAAACTAGCTGAAGCAATATGGTGAGTTTACTGTTCCAGTGTTTTTAAATCTCAGCAAGCCCAGGGGTAAGAGGAGTCCCAGACCTCCTAGGGATCTGGCAGCAGGAATTAGATGGTTTTGACATACTTTCTTTCTCCAATTCTCAGAAGCCAGTTTGTATCCATGTCACATCTCTCAGCATATACTTTGTGTTTCTGCCCCTGCAGAGAGGTTTGCTCTGCTTTGCTTAAACTGCTTAAGCTACTGTCTTTGGTCCTAACCCACTGCCATAGGAAAACAATCTGATTGGATTAGTTTGAGTCAAGAATGCACCGTGGTCCATAAAGAATCACATTGCACACTCACCCTCAACAGGTCTATGGGAACTAGAAGGAAAGGGTTAAGGTGGGCTCAGTAAGAAAAGGGATAGGACAATAGGGAGAGCATAACTGTGGAGAAAATAGCTTAGAATGATATTGCAGATGCCATGTGGGAAGCATAATTCTCCCAGAATCCTGCTATTTAGAGACTAATTCAGAGAGCATTTCTTTCATATTTAGATGTTTCCATAAAGGTCTCTCCTGGGTGAATCTGTTTCTAAAAACATAGAACTTAAGGATAAGCTTTGGAAAAGGAACCAAATTAGATCCAGAATTATACAATAAGAGACAAGGAGAAGCACAGTTTACCTATTTGGTTTATACATAAATGGGAACTTAAGTGCTCTCCCCTTATAGGATAGTGATTTTTTTTTACTCAGAGGCTCTGTTCTTGGGCCATATTCACAATATTTGAGGCCAAGGCTTTCCCTAAACATTTTGGAAATCAGAGATGGAAAACTTAAGTGGGTAGTACTGGCTACAGTCCAGTGCACGCTAGTGCAATACAGAGAGGGAAATGTTATTTAAAACCACAACTGAATGTAGCAATTTCTGCCTGGAGAAGATCGGGGTGGGAATAGGGGATAATTCATACAACTGGAGGAAGAACTCTCTTCACTGCTCCTTCGCCTTGCCAAATGAGATGGAGTGGGAAGAGAGGATGAGGCTTAGGTTTCAATGGCCTGTGGTTTAGCAGAGTTCATTTGGTGGGCCTCTGGATGTACAAGGAGATTCTACACACTGTGTATAGGTAAAGAGAGTCTGCAGAGCTAAAGAAAATTAACTTTCATATGAAAATGAAAGGTATTTAAAGCTTTGACACCTGTGAGAGAAGAGAAAGATAAGAAAATAAAAGGAAATGGGGAGAAGAAAGCTCTGCAGCCTGGGAAAGAGTTCATAGAGCTTTTCAAAGTAGGGGCTTTCAGTATTCTATTTTAAGTTAGTTTTTGAATACAATATAAATCCCATCCATTGTTGTAAACAGTCCAGCATACATGCTGGGCAGAGAAAGACTCAACTGAGTGTTTTTAATTTTCTTATTATTTTAATTGAACATATTTATCGAGTATAACGTGATAATTCAAAATATGAATGCCACACATAATGATCAAATCAGTGTACTTAGCCTTTCTATTTCCTTCGACATTAAAAACTTTTGATTAACAGGTATATAAATATTTAACCTAATTACATGTTGAATTACAAATATATAACTCAATTACATATGTGATATTTCAATACATGTTTACAATATGCACTAATCAAATCAGGTGATTAATATTTCCCTCTCATTATTACTTTGTGTTTTCAACCTTCAAGCTCCACTCTTCTAATAATTCATAAAATATATAATAGTCTACTGTAAACTATAGTCCCCCCCACTATACTGTAGAACACTAGAACTTATTCTATCTAATTGTGCTTTGGTGCCTGCTATCTATCTTTCCTCTGTCCTCCGTCCTCCCACCCTTCCCAGCCTCTAATAATCACCATTTAATATTCAGATCAACAGTTTTTAGCATCTACATATAAGAGAAAACATGCAGTGTTTGTATTTCTTTGTTTGGCTTATTTTACTTAACACAATGTCCTTTTGTTCCATCCATTTTGTCAGAAATGATAGGATATCATTCCTTTTTAAATTTTATTTAATTATTTTTAGTACTGAGAATTGAACCCAGGGCCTCACACATGCCCAGCATGCACTCAACCACTGAAATTACACTCTAATTGGGGTGAAGTATAACTCGTTGTGGTTTTGATTTGCATTTCCCTGATGGCAAATGATGTTGACCACTTTTCCTGAAATTTCTAGGTCATTTGAATTTCTTTTGAGAAGTGTCTATCCATATAATTTGCCTATTTTTAATTGAATTATTTGTTATTGAATTTTTTAGTTTCCTAAATATTCTAGGTGTTAATCCCTTGTCACATGAATAGTTAGTATAAAATTTCCTACCCTGTAGGATGACTTTTCATTGACAATTGTTTCCTTTCCTGTGAAGAAGCTTCTTTGATTGATATAAGCCCATGTGTCTATTTTTCTTTTGTTGTCTGTGCTTTTGGAGTCTTATCCAAAAAAAAAAAAAAAAAAATCATTGCCTATATTAATGTCTTAAAGTATTCCCACCTGTTTTCTTCCAGTAGTTTTACAGTTTCAGGTCTGAGATTTAGGTCTTTGATCTGTGTTGCACTGACTTTTGAATTGGTAAGAGACGAGTACTGTGTCAATTTTCTGAATGTGAATACAGTTTTTCCAGCACCATTTATATGAGAGGCTGTCCCTTCATCTATATATATATATATATATATATATATATATATATTTTAGTACCTTTGTTGAGAAGCAGTTAGCTGCAAATGCAAGAGGTTATTTCTGGACATGCTATTAATGATGCTTTTATTTGTGAATGTTTGGTGGGGAGCATACTTTGTGTGTGTAAGTCAGAGAAGTAGGCTGGATTTAAAATCTTTTGGCATGGTAGAAAAGAGGAAGATAACATGTAGAACAGTTAGACAACTCATTAATGGAACTAACTTAGCAAAAACAGGAGCTAAGAATCATCAGTAACTTGGAAAAATTTTAAGTTCCTCACTGTTGTTTCTTTACATTGTAAAAAAAAAAAAAAAAAAAAAAAAGCCACATCAATGGATACTGCCATCCACATAATCTTTTTACAATGGGACGTTGTGTCATATTTCCATCATGAAATAGAGTCTATGTTCCTTCTTTCCAAGCCAGGTATATCTTTAAAGGTGCCTCAACCAATAAAATGGGATAGCGGAAGTGATGCTACAGGATCAGCACCAGAAGAGGGGAGGTCAAAAAAGGCAGTATGGCTTCCATCTGGCACTTACTTCCTCTCAGGATGCCTGCACTTGGAACAATACTGCCATTATGTGAGAAAGTTCATACAACACGGAAAGGCTGTGTGTGTGTGTGTGTGTGTGTGTGTGTGTGTGTGTGTGTGTTCATTCTAACCCATCAGCCACAGTTAAGCATCCAGCCAGCATTAACCAGTAAAAATGTGGACAAGCAAGCCTTATGATGACTCTCATTTCCAATTGTCAAGTTTTCCAGCTGAGAGCCCATGCAGTGTACAGCACCAGCAGGCCATCTTCTCTGTATCCTCTCTGAATTACTGACTCCAAGAAACTACAGGAAAGTTCTTGTTTTAAGGCACTAAGTGTTGGTATAATTTTTCAAGCTGCAAAAGATTAATATGTCCTAACTCACAAGATTCCCAGAAAAAAAAAAAAAAAAAAAACTAAGAGGAATTCAGTGATAAATTTTGGACTAATCTATCTGAAGCTTAAAGAATCAGATCATGTCTGTTTCTGTGGCACTTGTTAGAGCTCAAGTAGTATCCTTTGTACCTCCAGAGTTCTGTCTCCTGAAAGACAAAGGCTGTCCGGGAAGGGAAGAGTGGGCATGGAGTTGTGTCATTTTTTCAGAAATAAAGAGGTAGACCTTGAGGACAACCAAGGACAAGACAAGTGGCTTACTATGCTCAAGAATCCTTCTTGATTCAGCTGTTTATTAGCTATATAACTATAAATTCACTCTTTTTTCTTTATTTGCTCCAAGTTTATTTATTTGTAAAATGAGGCTAATCTATATTTATACTTGTAAGAATTAACAGAGAAAATGCATATATAACAAAGTGTCTGGTGTAAAATAAATATCCTATAAATGTTAACTATCATTATTAATAAGATGTTCAGCATAGCACCTAATGCTAGGTAATGACTTAATAAATGGAGTTGTAATTAATTGCAGTGAGCTAGGAATCACAAAGCATACCTGTAATCCCAGTACTTGGGAGGCTGAGATGGGAGGATCACAGGTTGGTGACCAGCCTTAGTAATTTAGTAAGACCCTCAGCGACTTAGCAAGACCTTGTTTCAAAATTTAAAAATGAAAAAGGATGGGGGTAATGCCCCTGGGTTCAATTCCCAGTAGAAAAAAAATTTTTAATGTAGTACTTCAAATGTTTACTCTAACATGCTAACCCTTATCATTAAATTCTGCATCCTATTTCCATGGCTAATGTTCCTGAAATTTCTATGTGGAAAGGACAAAAAGTAGGATACAGAATTATCAGCTTATCGATGTGACTAGTAAACTCACCATATAATTGAACACATTCAAAATGTTCTAACCTAAAGCAATTTGTTAGCTATCAGCCTAAAAAGGCATTGATTCATCTCTGCATGTGTTAGAGTATAAATGGCAAACCTTAAAGATGTGAGCATATATTCTGCCAACCTTGGCAGAACATATTCAGAACTTGGAGAATCTGTATTTCAAATTAGATTTATATTTTTGGTATTTAATTTCATTTATACTTAACTATATGAAATGTTTGACTCGTCTATAAAATAGAGCTGAAAATAGATTTTTCTGGGCATCTGATAGTTTTAAATTAACTCTAAAAATAATATTCTGATGAGTAAAGCAGAAAAACTACAAATTTGCCACAAAACACACAAGTGGAAAATTCAAGGAAATGGGTAAAGGACAACAAAGAAATACATGATATTTGAATAGACATTTTCAGGCTTTGGGTGAACTGCATGTGGGGGAAGTATACATTAGGAAATTATTTGGCTTAATTGAAATTCTTTGTTATCCTTAACTTTATCTTCCAGGTGGATGTGATAAGTTAGTAAAAAATGTCTGTTGAGGGTGAAAACAGTTGTGCCCAAGAGATGTCTCAATGTGTACAAATTCCACCAGATTTTTCACAGAACCTAAGAAATTGATTGTGAAATTCATGAGGTAGAATAAGGTAGAAAGTTGACAGGCCACATTTTTTTTTTCATATTTAAAAAGTTTTAAATCTTTCATGGTATAACTGAAATCCATTAAACTGCACATATTTAAACCATACAATTTGATTAGCTTTGATGTGAACAGACTCATAACATCATTCTCAGAGTCATGATAAACATTTACATTATCCCTAAAGGTTTCCTGTGACCCTTGGTAAGAATTCCATTCTTCTATCTCCATCCATAGGCAACTACGGGTCTCCTTTCCATTACTAGAGATTATTTTACATTTTTTAGGATTTCACTTAAATGGAATCATTTAATTAGAGTGCATGCTCTATTCTGCTTGCCTTTCCTTCAGCACAATTTTGAGATTCATCCACTTTGTTAAATATAATAATAGCTCTTTCTTTGTTATTGCTGAATAATAGTCCACTGTGTGGATGAAACACAATTGGTTTATTTACTTACCTATAGATAGACATCAGGTTGCTTCCAGTTTCGGTGTGCCTAAAGTAAAGATGCTATCAACATTTGCGACATTGTTGTGTGAATATATGTTTTTGTTTCTCTTAGGTAAATAACAAGAAATAGAGGTAGTAGGTCATATGATGGATAAAAGTTTAACTCTTGACGAAAATGCCACCATTACTGGAGAGCTCTCCACTGCTCCACATGCTCTTCAACACTTGATACCACTGGATTTTTAAAAAACTTTAGCTTTTCTAATAAATATATAGTGGTGCCTCATTGTATTTGCATTTTGCTGGTGGCTAATGATTTTAAGCACCACACATATGCTCATTATTCGTCCATAGATCTTCATAGATTTTTTTTTTTTATCATTTTCTTAAGGGTAATGTGGTGGCTTTCTTATTATCTTTTTTTTTCTTTTTTTTTTTTTTTTTTTTTGGTAGTACTGGGGATTGAACCCAGGGGGCTCTACCACTAAGCTACACCCCAGCCCTTTTTATTTTTTCTTTCGAAACAAGGTCTCACTAAGTTGCCAAGGCCAGCTTAAAACTTGTGATACTCCTGTCTCAGCCTTCAAAAAGTACTGTGATTACAAGTGTGCACCACCATGCCAGCTTACTTTTGACTTTTTAATGTTCCTTAGATATAAAGATGCAAGTCCTTTGTCCGATCTATGCGTTGCAAACATTTTTTCCTTTTTGTCTTTTGAAAAGCAAGTGTTTTTACTCTGAGGAAGTTCAATTTATTATTGATTTTCATTTATGGTTTAAAATATTTTATAGACTTGCAAATTGAGTCTTTCAATCCATAAAAATGTATATCTTTATATTTGTTTATGTCTTCTTTTATTTCTATCAGTGATGTTTTATAATTTTCAGTGTTCATGTATTAGACTTTGGTTAAATGTATTCCTAGGAATTTTATATTTTAGATTACTACTGTATATAAACTTTTTATAATTTAGGTCTTCCAATGTTGTTTGCTAGTATATAAGAATATAATTTATCTTTTGCATGTTAATGTACCCTGAGACCTTGGTGAATTAACTTCCTATTTCTAGTTCTAGCCTTGTTTAGATTTTCTAGGATTCTCTAGAACAATTAAATATACAAATAGAGATAGTTTTTTATCCTTTTCTAAATTGATTGTGATTTATTATCCTAGTATTTTTTACATTGAAAGATACATATAATGGTGTCTACATTTTTGTGTCCCTTTGAATTACTTTCTTTTTACTTCCCAATCAATCCATTTAATTTTTATGAGACCAGAAAAGATTATAAGTTTCAAAAGACAATAACTGAAATCCCAAATTTCTAGAATGACTGTATATTGTAATAAATGTATATAAAACCGTCTTTCGTTTTTAGAGTGTAACCCTAGTGAGTTTAGTTTTTTTAGTGACTTCTTTTTTATAGTTTAGTTCACAATGATAGTGACAAACATGCACACAGCACTTGGTGAGTTTCCCCAGCTCCCTTCTCACTCCCCCCTTCCCCATACATGATATTGAGATTGGCATTGGTATGGACATAACATCAATGGAAGTGCCTCGTTTGTTAATTCTCCCTCCACCACCACTCTCCCCTGGACCACTTCCTTCGATGGGTTTCCCCTCCATTATCTAAAGTCCCTCTAGTATCTTGATTACTCCCTAGCTTCTGCATATGAGAGAAAACATATGACCCTTCACTTTCTATGACTGGCTAATCTCACTTAAGATAATGTTCTCCAGGTCCTCCATTTTCCTGCAAATGACATAATTTTGTTCTTTATTACTGAGTAGTATTTCATTGTATGTATAGCCCATAATTTTGTAATCCATTCATATGTTGATGGACCCCTAGTTTGGTTCAGTAATTTGGCTACTGTGAATTGTGCTGCTATAAATATGGCATGTATCACTGTAATATTCTGATTTCAGTCTCTTTGGAAAGACACTCAGGAATGGCATAGCTGGATCATATGATGGATCCGTTTCCAGTTTTTTTTTTTTTGTATCTCCGCACTGATCTCCATAGAAGCTGCACTAATTTGCAACTCCACCAACAGTGTAGACAAGTTTCTACTTCCCCATATCCTCACCAGCATTTATTATTGTTTGACTTCTTGATGATTGCAATCCTAATTGGGGTTAGATGGAATCTCTAGTTTTGATTTGCATTTCCTCGATTGCTAATAATGTTGAATATTTTTCATATATTTATTGACCATTTGTATTTCTTCTTCTGTGAAGTGTCTATTTAGTTCACTTGCCCATTTTTTATTGGATTTTTTTAGCAGTCAGTTTCTTAAGTTATTTTTATATCCTAGACATTAGTCCTCTATCAGAGGAGTAGCTGGCAAAGATCTCTCGTTCTGTAGACTGTATCTTTAGGCTCTTAATGGTCTTCATTGCTGCACAGAAGCTTTTTAATTTCATGAAATCCCACTTATTAATCCACATTTAATTTCTTATGCCTTGGGGGTCTTATTGAAGAAGTGTCTACCTTTCCCTATATGTTGGAGTGTTGGACCTATGCCCTCCTCTAGTAATTTCAAAGTCCCTGGTCTAATTTCCAGGTCATTGATCCATCTTGAGTTGACTCTTGTGCAGAGTAACAGGTTGGGATTTAATTCCATTTTTCTGTGGATAACCAGTTTCACAACACCATTTGTTCAAAAGGCTATCTTTTCTCCAACATATGTTTTTGGCCCCTTTGTTGCAAATCAATTGACTATAAGTTTGTAAATTTGTTTCTGAATTTTCTATTCTGTTCCATTGGTCTATGTGTCTGTTTTTGTTGCAAAACCATGTTGATTTTACTACTATAGCTCTGTAGTATAATTTGAAGTCAGGTATCCTGATGCCTCCTGCATGGTTCCTATTGCTGAGAATTGCTTTGTTCATTCTGGATCTTTTGTTTTAACTAAAGATATGAAATTTAGGACTAATTTTTTTCTAGGTATGTGAAGAATAATATTGGTATTTTGATAGGGATTGCATTAAATCTGTAGATCACTTTTGGTGGATTGGCCATTTTGATATTTATTCTGCCTATCCAAGAGCATGGGAGATCTTTACATCTTCTAAGATCTTCAATTTCTTTCTTTAGTGTTCTATAATTTTCATTGTAGAAGTTTTTTACCTTCTTGATTAGATTTATTCCTAGGTATTACATTGTTTTTGCGGTTACTGTGAATAGAATTATTTTCTGGATTTCTTTTTCACTGGATTCATGGTTGGCATATACAAAAGCTATTGATTTTTTAGATTGATTTTGTATCCTTCTACATTGTTGAATTTGCTAATAAACTCTATAAGTCTTGGTTGAGTTTTTTTGGGTACAGGGTCATGTCATCTGCAAATAGAGGTTAATTTCAGTTCTTTTCCTATTTTGTATTCCTTTGATTTTCTTCTCTTGCCTCCTCACTCTGGCTAGAGTCTTGAGTACTATATTGAAAAGGAGTGGTGGTAGTGGGCATTCTTGTCTTGTTCCTAATTTTAAAGGGAATTCTTGCAGTTTTTCCCCAATCATTATGTTGGCTTTTTGTTTATTATATATTGCCTTTATGATGTTAAAATAAGTTACTTCTATTCTGATTTTCTACAGTGCTTTTAATGTGAATGGGTGATGGATTTTGTCAAATGCTCTTTGAGCATCTATTGAGATAATCATGTGATTTTTGTCCTCAGTTCTATGAATGTGATGAATTACATATATTGATTTGTATATGTTAAACTGGCATTGCATCCCTGGAACAAAACCAACTTGCTCATGGTATATTATTTTATTGATATGGTTTTGAATGTGTATCACTAGTGTTTTATTTAGTATTTTTGCATCTATGTTCATCAAGGATATTGGTCTATAGTTTTCTTTTCTTGAGGGATCTTTATTTGGTTTTGACATCAAGGTGATAATGGCATCATAGAAGGAGATTGAAAGGATTCCATTTCTTTCTACTTCATGGAATAATTTGTGAAGGATGGGTTTAGTTCTTCTATAAAGTCTTTGTAGAATTCAGATGGGAGTCTGTCTAGACCTGGGCTTTTCTTTGATGGAACACTTTTTATTGCTGTTTACATCTCTTTGCTTGCTATCGGTTGGTTTAGGTTTTCTATATCCTCTTGGTTCAATTTAGGTAGACTGTGTGTCTAGAAATCTTTTAATTTCTTTTGTGTTTTCCAGTTTATTAGAGTATAAATTTTCAAATTAGTTTCTGATGATCCTCTGGATTTCCCCCACTGCTGTGGTGATTTCTCCTTTGTTCTATTCTTATTTTAGTAATTTGGGTTGATTCTATTTCTTTTGGTTAGATTAGTTTAGGGTTTAACAATCTTGTTAATATTCTCAAAGAATCAGCTTTTTGTGATATTTTGTACTGTTTTCTTGCTCTCTATTTCATTGATTTCTGCTCTGATTTTAAGTATTTCCTGCCTTCTACTGGCTTTGGGATTAGCTTCTGTTTTCCAAGAGCCTTGAGATTTTGGTGACTTTCTGTTTTTCTTATGTGGGCACCTAATGTTATAAACTTTTCTCTTAACACCACCTTCAAAGTGTCCCATAGACTTTGGTATGTTGTGTCTGTATCTTTGTTTAATTCTAGAATTTTTTGTTTCTCCCCTTATTTTTCTATTATCCAGTCCAAATTCAAAAGTACATCATTCAATCTCGATCCTTTGGATCTTCCTGTTGTTGGTTTCTACTTTCATTCCATTATAATCTGAAAAGATGCATGGAATTATACTACATTTTAAAAAATTTGCTGGTACTTGCTTTGTGGCAAAGAACATGCTCTGTTTTGGAAAAGTTTCCATGAGCAGTTTAGAAGAATGTGTATCTAGTTCTTGTCTTTGTATATATTGATTAGGTCCCTTCAGTTTATAGTGTTCTTTGAGTCTGAAGAGTCTACTCATCTTTTATCTGGAAGATTGATCTAATGGTATGAGAGGTGTGTTGAAGTCCCCCAGTATTATTGTAGTAGGATCTATCTGAGTTTTAATGTCTGAAGAATTTGTTTTATGAAAGTGGGTGTTTGGGGCATGAATGTTTACTATCATTATATCTTATTGCTGGATTGTTCCTTTTATCGGTAAGAAATGACCCACTTTGTCTCTTTTGATAAGTTTTGTCTTAAAGTCTGTTTTGTTAGATGTGAAAGTTGCTACCCCTACTTATTTTGGGCCTCCATTTACCTGGGATATCTTTTCCCATTCTTTTACCTTTGGCCTATTACCTATATTTGCCTATAAGGTGAGTTTCTTGCAAGTAGCATATAGTTGTATTATGGTCTTTAACACACATTTCCATTCTATGTCTTTTAATTGGGGAGTTTAGACCTTTGATATTCAATGTTATTATTGAGAGATAATTTTTGTTTCCTGTCATTTTGAGTTGTTTTCTATTTGGTATAGCATTATTTCTCCTTCACTTACTTGCTCATCTGTTGGAGTTTGACCCTTCTCTGGTTCTGATAGTTCTTTTTTTCTTCCTTGTGTTTTATTCCTTAAGTTTTTTCTCTAGTACCTGCTTGGTAGTCACAAATTCTTTTAGTTTCTGCTTGTCTCGGGAGTCTTTTATTTTTCCATCAATTTTGAAAAATGTCTTTGCTTGATATAGAGTCTTGGTTGGAAGTTGTTTTCTTTCAGGGTTTGGAGTACATCACACCAGGCCCTCCTGCTTTCATGATCTGGGTTGAAAAGTCCAGAGTGATTCTTATTGCTTTGCCCCTGAATGTCACCCATCCTTTTGCTCTCAATGCATTTAATATTCTGTCCTTGACCATTTTGATTATTATGTGGCATGGAGAAGTTCTTATTTGATCTTGTCTTGTTGGGGTTCTAAATATCTCCTATATGTGGATGTCCGCCTCATTTCTCTTTAGCAATTTATGGAAGATTTCTACTATTCCTAACTTACCAAACATTTCTTATCTTGAATGGTTATTAAATTTTTTTAAACATGCAAATATCAAATTATAATGTGGGGTGGGTATGGTAGTGTGGTCCTGTAGTCCCAGCTATTCAGGAGTCAGAGGAGGGATTATCACTTGAGCCCAAAAGTTAGAGACCAGGCTGGAGAGCATAGTGAGATCCCTGTCTCAAAAAAAAAAAAAAAAAAAAAAAGTAGAAAGAAAGAATTGTCATATGTATTTTCCCTTTCATTCTATTAATAAATACTTGAGATATTTCCCAATTTTGTTGTGTAAAATCTGTCTTCATTTATATACTGACATATTCACCTATATATTCTTAAACCTTGCACATTATGCATCATCAGTAAATGCTGAATGAACTGATAAATGAATGAACAAATGACTCTAGACATATCAAGTATTTATGGCTTTATATTTCTATTTAGTAATGATAAAAAAAATCCTTTCTATACAAGTAATGATGACCTCAGTAATATGCATGACAAACCTAAGTTTGGGATAATGCACTATTTTTATATCTCCTATAAAGTCTAATTGATATCTATGTGAAGTGGAGGGTGCAGTTGGCTCAGAAAGAAGAGGGCTCTGCTCCACAAGCAATCTGGAAACTAGAGCTGATAGAAGGATTGCTAATGAGCGTGGTACTTTTTATTGTTGTTATTTTCATTATTATCTTTAACAACACAATACTGCCAATCCAATGGGCTGAGGTGGAGGTAACAAAGGATGTCAGAGTAGTATTTTTAAAGCCTGGTTCTATAAGTGATATGTTTAATTTTTGCCCGTAACTCAGTGCATGGGCCCACATAGATGCCTGGAAGACTGGGCAGCTGTTTTACTATAAATCACAGCAAAAATGAAGAGCATAAATCTTTAGTGGACATCTAGTTATCTTTGCCTTGAGCTGGAAAAGAAAGTTCTATTTCTTAAAAAAATTATTTAAGGTCAAGTTTTGAACCACATGTATGCTATACTTCTTTGATTTATGTGGCATTTTTCAAACTATGTTCATCAGAGCAGTCCTGTATCATACCAGTGATGGTTTTTGAGAAACAGATTGGTAACAAGTAAGTTGAGGAAATATTAGTTTAAAGAAATTTAAACAAGTTTATCTTCTGTAGACTTCTCAAGGCTGTTAACATGTTAATCTGAATTTTGACTCTTCAAGAATACATAGAATATGAAACATTTCTGGACCTTATTTGGCTACAAATTACCTATGAAAACTCTGGGGTTCTCTGAGAACTATTAGAACAATAGATACTCAATGATAGTATTTAATTAAAATCATAGTTTTCAAAGTTCTCTATCATCACTCATTACACTTGTTTTTATAAATAAAATATGATACTGTATGGGAATGAAATCACTTCCACAAGGTCAGCCAAGAGGAGTCTTGTATTTCCAGGGCTCCCATGATACCATCATCAAGCCTGGAGTTACAGTCATTGAGTTACTTGTGTAGGGAGAATATCAGCAACATATAGGAACTGCAGGCCAGAATCTGTATTCTATCTTCTCTGGAGAGAAAGAAGAGGAAGTGTCCCCTGCAACAACCCATTGCTAGGATCCCTGTTACATTTTTTCCTTCAGTACAGATTTCTTTGAACCACAAGATATCCATCATAATTTTTATTAATGAGAAACATAGAGATTTAGTACTCAGATATGACTCATTTCTGTCTTCAAGTGACTAATACTTATTCCTTATTCTACATCTTAGAAGCTACTAGTGAAAATATGTGTATTCTATGGTAACTCAAGAATGTGTGTGTGTGTAAGACAAGAGAGAGAGAGAGAATATCTTTGTTTAAAATCAAAACTTGGCATTGGGTGATTCTCTCTTCTAGTTGTGTTACTTCTAACAGTGGGAAATTCAATCATTTTACTGTTTCTTTGTTTCAGAGATTTGTGGGGTGGAAGTAAAACTACAGTAAATAAATCCTTAGAAAGGTTTAAAAAAAAAAGGGTGTAGTTGGGGGTAAGCACTGGAGAATGTTTCATTACTACGAATGAAAACTTAAGAGATTAATAACTTAATTTGATTAATATTATTTTTGTTTAAGATAAGATGGAAAGTTCTGAGGAGAGGGGAGAAAAGAAAATTTGAAAGAAAAGGTAAAGAAATCAGGAATGTAGTTAAAGAAATAATTTCCAAAGATATTTTTAATTCTGTATGCTAATCAGTAAAATATTTTTAATACATATTTCAAATATGTGTATATTTCTTATAAAATTTTGTAAATATACGACTACTATTGATCTGATATTAGTAAAGTTTAATTTCTTACATATTTTTTAGATAAAGATAAGCAGAAGTTCTAATGTTGTATTCTTGAGCTAATGAAATGTAATGCAACCACCTAGGATATATTCACCTCATTTTTGGAGGTTCAATGTGCCAAAATGGTCAATTATTTATAAACAGAAATGTTTAAAATGAATGTTTGCAAGTCTTCTCTATGTTCTATATTATTAAAACCTTCAGTAAAATCTATAATACACACAAATATTTTAGATAAGTGTTGATATATTTGTATTTATGTGTGTGCCTGTATTAATTTTGTCCTGTAAAAACTAAAGAAAGAAGCTAAGATGTGCCTTCACTGGCATGATATGAAGTAAGTACAAAACACACATGAGACAATGAGATATTCTTTAAAAAGATAATTCAAGCCAGAGCTGAAGTCAGCCCGGGAAGAACATAAGTCAGTTTCTTACACGCCCAGAATTCCTGGAGAGACTGGGGAGAAATCCAAGAATCTACTTCACATAGAATGGAATCTGAGTGAATTTTACTTGGATTTCCAAGGGCAGAGCAGCATAGATAACATCTGGGCTACATAGCTGTATTTCAAAATTATACGTATTGTGATGGTTTATTTTATGTGTCCACTTGACTGGGTCAAAGGTTACCCAGATATTTGCCAAACATTATTCAAAGTTTCTGTGCGCATGCTTTGGGATGAGATTAACGTTTAAATTGGTAGAATGATTAAAGCAGATTGCTCTCTCTACAGAGCTTGGGCCTCATTCAGTTAGTTGAAGACTTGACTGGGACAAAAGGCCAACCCTTTCCCAAGTAAGAAAGAGTTCCCTTGCCCAATGCCCTTGGAGCAGGAGCATCAGCTCTTCCAGCCTCAGAATTGGCAGCATCAATTCCTCCTGGTCTTCCATAGCTGCCAGTCTTCAGACTCAAACTGGGACACTGGCTCTGCAGATTTTGGACTTGTCAATTCCATCAGTTCAACTCCATCAGTGTGTGAGTCGATTTCTTATTATAGAGTTATGTGCATGTGTGCTATTGATTCTATTTCTCTGGGAAAAAAAGTGACATATTTGATACTCCAGTGATGATTTTATTTTTATCTAGTCAAATATCAGAAAAAGGTGCTGTAAAACAAGTAGAAAATAATTATAATTATTACTACAATTAAATTATCACACTAATAATGTATGTGAAGTTTCCATTTTAACATTTTTAAGTGGATATGAGTCTACCTGAACCTAAATGGAGAAAGTAGAGCCTATTTATCCCCATGTTTTTTTCCCTCCAAGATAAAAATCATTTGCTATCTTATATTCGCATGAATATTTTATGATAAATTTCTCTTTGACAATTTTCTGATATGAATTTTTAAGTCTATGTTTTATAAGGGAAGACTGGGGGATCCAGGCAGAGATATGTCACCATTAACTGTTAATGTGTTTGATAATTAGTCTATAGTTTCTCTACCATGGATCAAACACATTAAGAATTCCATGGTGGCTCTTAGAATACATGCAATAGAGTTGTAGGTTCATTTTCTCATCTTGTGTAGCACTTGTTAATAACACAATATCATTAGCAGCTTTTACCAACTCTCCTTTAGTCACTGACCTTCTGGCAAAAATTAATCTTGAGTCATTTCATGTGATTCACATGAAGTTACTAAGAAAAATGCAAATATTTATGAGATTTTATGACTATCATTTGGGAAGAGTGTCCTAACAATAACACAAAACTCAGAACACATAAAGGACAAGTTTGATGGATTTGACACACACACAAAAAATTTATGCAGAGGAAAATATAAGCAAAATGGAAAGTCAAATAATACACTAAAACATCTTGTATTTTTCTAATTGCTAATAATGTTGAACACTTTTCTTATATTTATTGCCCATTTGTATTTCTTCTTTTGAGAAATGTCTGTTCAGTTCATTTGCCTATTTTTAATTGAGTTATTTGTTTTTTTAGTGCTTTTTTTTTTAATTCTCTACATAGTCTAGGTATCAGGCTCTATCAGAGAATTAGATGGCAAAGATCTTTTCCCAATTGGTAAGTTCTCTCATCAGACTCTTGATGTTTCCTTTGTTGCAAAGAAGCCCCTTAATTTAATCTCATCCCATTTATTAATTCTCATTTTTATTAGCTAAGTTTTGGGGTTCTTATTGAGGAAGCCTCTGCCAGTGCCTTTATGTTGGAGGGTTGGTCCTATGCCCTCTTCTAGTAATTGCAAAGTCTCTGGCCTGATTTCTAGGTCTAGGGAACTGAAAATCAAAAGTACACTGAGATTCCATCTAACACCAGTTAGAATGGCAGTCATCAAGTATACAAACAATAATAAATGCTGGCAAGGATGTGGGGAAATAGGACCTTTTATATAGTTTTGTGGGATTACAAATTAGTAGAACCACTATGGAGATCAGTACGGAGATTCCTCAGAAGACTGTGAATGCAAACACCATATGACCAAGCTGTAACATTCCTCAGTATCCTTCCAAAGGCAACAAAGTCACAATATTATAGTAACATGCATATGTGTGTTTATAGCAGCACAATTCACAATAGCCAAATTATGGAACCAACCTAGGTATTCATGAACAGATGAATAGATAATGAAATTAGTATATTCACACAATGGAATTTTGCTTAACCATAGGAACAAAAATTATGCAATTTGCAGAAAAATGGATGGAACTAGAGAATATTATGCTAAGTAAGATTAGCCAGTTTCAGAAAGTGAAGGGTTGTGTGGAACCCAGGGGCATTCTACCTCTGAGCTACACCCCAGCCCTATTTTTTATTCTTTCTTTTGAAACAGGGTCTCACTAACTTGCAGAGAGCCTCACTAACTATCTGAGGCTGGCCACGAACCCAGATCCTCCAGTCTCAGCCCCCAAGTACTGGGATTACAAATGTGTGCCACCATGCCTGGCTTGTATGTTTTCTCTTATATTAGAGAGAAATTAGAGAGAAATTGAGAAACAAAAGAGACTTTAGATAAATGAGGAGAGATACTAGTTAAATAGTGGAAGAGGATTAAGGGATGGAGGTGGTAAGAAGGAGAATTGGTGAAGGAAATAGTTCAAATAATGTTATGTTCATATTAGAAACTATAAACACCAATCTTAATTACATGTTTGTGGAGGGTGAGGGTGCATGGTGGGATCTGGAAGGAAACACACCGACAACCAACAGCTCTGTGTATGTGTGCTCCTGTCACTCTGAGCCCCATTATGATAAACAATTGTAGTACATCAATAAAAGGATATTTCAAAAAAGAAAAAATTTGCAACATATCTGAAAGTTGTCAGGCAGTATCTTTTATCCAGAAAGAACTGTTAAGAATAAATAATAAAATAATAACTACATTAGTAGAAAAATGAACAAAGAGTATAATTCACAAAATGAGAATTAAAAAATAATCATCACACATAAAAAGTTTCAATTTCTCTTATAAAGTCCCAGATATATTTTAATTGACAAAAAATATAAAAGAGTTATAAATCCAGTACTATACTCTATCCATAAGTGTATAAATTTGATCAGACTTTCAGGAAGAATTTTGACACTATACTCCAAAACCTTAAAATTC
This sequence comes from Graphiurus murinus, assembly GCA_004027655.1. Lineage (NCBI taxonomy): Eukaryota > Metazoa > Chordata > Mammalia > Rodentia > Gliridae > Graphiurus > Graphiurus murinus. Next base: position 71,244 of record PVLC010001353.1, read on the forward strand.
TTACCTTAATTTTTGGACTGTAATTTTATTTCTAGAGATTTATCTTAAGAGAATAATCGGAAAAAAATGCATACAGATATCTGTGCAAGAATGTTTTTCCTCACAGTGTTTAAAATTGTGATGTTTGAAACAAAGTACTTGCAATTAATAAATAATAAATAATAAGTTATAGCAGAGACATACATTGAAACATAAAGTGGCCATTAAAATCATCATCTAATCTTTTCATCATTATATGGGAAGTTATTCAGGATATATTGTGAAGTAATAACAGATGATCATTATATAGCATGATCCAGTTTTTAATTGACAAATTAAACATGTATATATTTATGGCACAACATGATGTTTTGATACATGTATGCATTGTGGAATGATTAAACCAAGCTAGTGAACATATCTATTACCTCATTTATTTTTGTCGGAGAACATTTAAAATCCCTCCTAGCAACTGTTAAGCACACAATACATTGTTATTAACTATAAGCATCATGTTGTACAATAGTGTGCATATTTTGTCTAATTGAAATCTTAAATTCTTTGACCAACATCTCTGCAAGTCCCACCTCATTTCCTCCTCAGCCCCTGGTAGCCATCATTCAAGTCTCCTTCTATGAGTTCAATTTTTTTAGATTTCACATATAAATGGGAAGCATGATCTCATTTTGACTTAAGCACTTACTGTGCTGTTTATGCATTCCTTTAGATATCCTACCATTACCTCTGTATTAAGCCAGATCATTAAAGAATTGCCTAATTGGGCCATACTTTACATCTCCTGCTTTACTGAGTTTGCTAACTCGGGAAGTCTGATTTTTAAAATGGGCATAAAATATTTCCCACTTCAAAGAGTTGTTGTAATTAATAAATGACAGAAAGTCTTAGAGCAATGCTTAGAAGTAAACATTTCATAAGTATGAGCTATCATCAATGTTATTATTATCATGTAAAAATTTTGCTTTAGATTTTGGTGCAAACAAACTACTTGTTTATCTGAAGGAGCAAATATAATGTTATGTATAGTTTGATGGACAAGAAATTTACACATAATTCTAGCTAACAGCCCATTCTATAACTCAGGTTTGGAATTCTGTAAGCTCTTGTGGTACACATGAATGCACAGTAAGCTGCCACCCTGACAGTCTCATTCTTCTAGTCAAATTTTCACTCACATTCATATTCTCATTCTCATCCTCTCTCTCTCTCTCTCTCTCTCTCTCTCTCTCTCTCTCTCTCTCTCTCTCTCTTTTTCTTTCTCTTTCCAGCACTCAGGGGTGCAATATCACTGAACCACATCCTCAGCCCTTTTTATTTTTTATTTTGAAACAAGCTGCCACCAAGTTGCCCAGGATCTAACTTGTGATTCTCCTGCCTCAGCTTCCTTGTTAGCTGAGATTATAGCTAGGCACCACCAGACCTAGCTCAAATTTTTTATTTTAAAATTTGCATCATCTTGTTTATAGTTTGATATACTGCCTTAAATATCACATATAGAATGGCACAGGCCATAGTTAAATAACCAACTAACCTAACTTTATGACATTTTTGGAGGAAATGTGATATATATGTTGGTATCAATACCTTAAAATTAAAAGAAAAAAATCACACAGATTGTGTACCTTAAATTTAAATATATAATAAAAAACAAATAGCTTGATTTATCATGAAAGGATATATTCTTAGCAAGCCAGATAAAATCTGGTACTCTCCTCTTATAGGACCCAATGGGAAAAAACAAAATACAGTTTTCTCCAAGACACACTACATATAAGTATTATCTACCACATTCTGAGGAAGAAAATGGTTAGACATAACAGAAAAAAATATTTTGGCAATCTTGCAGCACAACATTCTAAAATAAGAGAGAAGAAAAGATAAAAGAAGGACAAGAAGAAAATAGAAAGAAATTGGTTAAATGAAATAAAACTTATTACTGCCAAGTGATTCAATCATGAGTTAGTCGTATGTGTTTCATTTGTAATGTGGTTGGCAATTAGTTAAACTGGCATGTATTAAAGCTACATTAGGATGGGAAAATTCCTTTCCAATGATGTTTCTTTTTATTTGGTGTTGCTTTATTATTTCTAGTTTTTCCAATCTTCAAAGTTATGTAAGGAATACAAATGGGCCTTTGAAAGGAAAAAGGGGACAAGGCTTACTGGATAAAAGTTATATCCATACACGTCAAGTGACAGAGCTCTCCACAAGTTACTCAGTAAACAGGGTGCTATGAATTCAAATGCAATGTGGGCATTCACCAGTTGTATTGCCTTTCTAAAAATCTGATAAGTGTTAGGTACCAGGAACTGTATTACTTGGGGTTCTCCAGAGGAAAACAACAAAAGGGATATACAAAGATATACAAAAGGATATTCATGTGGAAATTGGCTCATGTGAGGCTGAGAAGTCCCACAATATGTCATCTCCAAGTTGGAATATCAAGAAAGCCAGTGATGAAATTCAGTCTTGAGTCTGCAGGCCTAAGAATCTAGAGGGTAGGGAGCAGTGACATAAGTACCAGAGTCTCATGGCTCAAGAACCAGGAACCCTATTACCTGAGGACAGAGGATGGTTTGTCACAGACCAAAGAGAATGAAAAAGCAAATTTGCTCTTCCTATGCCTTTTTATTTTATTGGGACTTCAATAGATGGGTGGTGCTAACTCACTTTGATGAGGGTGGATCTTCTTAAGTTACTCTACTGATTCAAATGCTAATGATGATTTATTCCTGAGACACCCTCACAGACTGAGGATGGAAAAGAATGTTTTGCCAGCTAACTGGTCTTCCTTTAGCACAGTCAAATTGACATATAAAATTAAACATCGAAGAAGCACTCCTTCCTAGCATATTGCTTTACATTCAGTGAAGGCTAAGAAAAGTTGGTGATTATCTATTATAAAACAAATTCTGATTGTAACCTATACATTGCATCTTTATCAAACAAATAAGAAATTAAGTTAATATAAAAAGTGTTTCCATTTAGAGTTCAATATGAAAATTCAACATAGTTTAAAACAACATGATACCACTATATACCTACTAGAATGGCCAGAATCTGGAACATTGACAGCTTCAATGCTAACAACAGAAACTCACTGCTAGTGGGGAAGCCAGATCCAGTAGCCACTTGGGAAGACATTTTGGTGGATTTTTGTGAAATTGAACATATCCTTAACATATGATCTAGCAATTGTGCTTCTTGGTATTTACCCAAAGGCGTTAAAAACTTATGCCTACACAACAACCCACATGTGGATGTTTATAGCAGCCTTATTCATAATTGCAAAACCTTGGAGGTAGCCAGGATACTCTTCAGTAGGTACAGAATGAATAAAGGCACATTTGGACAATGGGATAGTATTCATTACTAAAAAGAAATGAGCAATCAAATCATGAAAGGACACGAAGGAATCCTAAGTATATATTATTAAGTCTTATAAGCCAATCTGAGAAGGCTTATTAATATGATTCCAACTTTATGCCATTCTGTAAAAGACAAAACTATGGAGAAAGTAAAAAGATCAGTGTTGTCAGGGGGATGAACGAACAATAGGCAAAGTCAAGAGGGTTTTTAAGACAGAGAAAATATTAGAATAATATAATGACAACTCTATGATATTATACATTTGTCCAAACCCACAAAATGTACAACACCAAGAATAACCCCTAATGTGAACTATGAGCTTTTGGTGATCATGTTGTGTCAATGTAGGTTCATCAACTGTAACAAATGTACTACTCTGGAAAGGGATGTTGATAATGGAGGACACCACACATGTGCAGAGATGGGGAATATGAGAAATCTCTGCACATTCCTATTCATTTTGCCATGAACTTAAGACTGCTCTATAAAAATAAGACCTCCAAAGATAATTCAATGTAATAAATTGTTTTGTTTTAAAGACATTTAACCAATTTAAGTATTTTCAATTCGCATAGTATTATGTTGATTTGCATAAAGAACATTGATATTCTTCCATATTGTGATTCTATTTTATTTTTAATATTTCTGTTGTACAAATAGATGAGGAAGGGAACACATAGATGTGGCATTACTAGACGAATACTCCAAACTAAACACAATGATGATATCAGCAGCCCAGGGTGTGGACTGGCTGCCTCCTGGCCATAATCTACTCAAGACTGCTGGTTCCTGTAGGAAATATTAAGGTGATTTTGCTGATTCTGCTGGACAAAGAAGACTTGCACAGAGGAATGTAGTGGAAACTTAGCCTTTATTTGGCAAATTCAAACTGTGTGGATCATCAATCCGAGTTATTCTTAACCACTTCCTTTAACATTAAAGTTTTTCTACAGTTACTTAAATCATTCCTTTGATTTGGGTTTCATATCCTCTCTATAGTCTTTTAAAAAGTTTCTAATTTATCCAAACTGTATAGGAAGTAAAATTTATGTTACTATTATTACTAATATTTGAATTAAAAAATTTATATATTTAACCCTGCAGCCCAGTCACTTGTATTTTTGCTTTAAAAACTATTCATGCATTAAAATGTACTAAGTACTTTTAGAGTACATTGTTTTGATAAAATTTAGCTAAATCTTCTGAGAATAGCTAATTAAATGGTTCAAAAACATAGAGATATAATACATATTTAAAAATCAAAAGAGAATACAGCACAAATAAGTATTTGTTAATATTCAAGCACAGCTAAGCAACCAAGTTAGGAGATTCGTGCTTCCATTATTCCCATTTTGCAGATGAAAGCACTGAGGCAAACATAGGTCTTTGAGCAGAAAAGCCTGGGTTCTCAATCAGTGCATTCATTACCTATTGGTCCTATGACAAGTTACCACAAACTAAAACTATACAAATTAATTACTTGATAAATCATAAATAACTTTTACTAAGCTAAAATAAAGGTGTCAACAGCCCCGAATCCCTTCTGAAAGCTGTGGGAAGAATCTGTTTCCTTGCCTTTTCCAGCTTCTAGAAACCACCTGCATTCCTTAAGAGAAGGTCCCTTCCTCCATCTCCAAAACCAGCAGCACAGTATCTTCAAAGCTCTCAGTCTCTTTCTCTTTCTTTTTTTCTCTTCCCACTAGACTTTAACTCCTCATACCTCCTTCTCTAACTCTTCAGCCTCCTTTTTCCTTCTTTTAAGGACATTTGTAATCACATTGAGCTCACCTAGACTGATCTCCCTATCTTAAAATCCTTAGCTTAATTGCATGTACAAAGTCTCCTTGCCATCTAGGAGAACATAGTCACAGGTTCTGGGGATTAGGGTGTGAATATCTTTGAGGGACAATTATTCTACAACAACCACCATATAAATTGGCATCCCAAAGTCTCTGAGCCAAGAAAACAGAGTCAGGACAAGTCTCGTCTTCCGCTTAGTCATGCAATTCTTATTTGTATCATATTGTGAGACAGAGATTACTAGGACAGTCATAACAAAGGGAAAATATTTTGAAAGAACTGCTTTCTCAAAGCCTACAATGGTGCTACAGTCTGTCTCAGTAAACACTTAGTGAAAGAATGAATAACTGCTAATAGGTGACTCATTTGACTTGGTCAATCATTTGTACTATAATGACCAGTATAATGACCAAACATTTTTTCAGACCCAGAGGTAATGTAAAATGGCTTATAACATTTTCACTTATCTCAACAAGCTTAAAATCACATTGCATGAAATCAGTAAACAAATAGAAACTGGTATATAAGAACAAAATTGTATGTAGGGGTTTGCTGCCCCTGCTATAAAATTGAATATTAGGGGAAATTTTGAAGAACCAAATGGGATACATACTCTTAAAAGAATGGTAGAGCTTTGAGAATCACACTGTTCACTAAAGAGACAAGACAATGCAAGTATGCTATCTGTAAAATAAATAAATAAATAAATAAATAAAAGGATATAGATGATAGAAAGATAAATGTAAAAAAGCTCACTAATGACAAATACACAGAGACTTCTGGACATATTACAGGAGAAAACTGGGATTCATTGATATATCTACTCAATATATATTGAGTGCCTGTTGTGTACCATATACCATACAAGTGTCAGGAAAAAACTGTTGAAAAGTTTATAGGTTGTTTTTGTGTTTCAGCATTTTATTTTCATGCAGTTATATTTTTTGCTTACAGCCCAAAAATATCATGGGGTAATTCTATTCCAATTGTTACCCTGTAAGAAGTATTAATAGTTTTAGGGTTAAATTTACATATACTAGATTTTAGAGAAGCAAATATTTTAGAGCAGGAGCACAGACCTTACAAGTATCATGTTCTGCCTGGTCTGTCTTCCTTTGAATTTATGAGCCTATCACTTAAATATACACTCTCTGATACTAAATATAAAGCTGATAATCTTGCTGGAGCTCTTAGAGTTTCTGCAGCTAAACTAGGAAGGCCAGCAGGGCAAAGAAGATGCACTCTAGAGTCTCAGATGTCAAATGAGACTAAAATTGTGCTAGTTTTATTTTCAAATGGAATGAGCCCACTACATGATAATTGAAACTAGAGCTAGTAGCAGCTTTGATGACTCAGAATAATCTTCCCATTACAAAGGCCCAGATGAGGATGGGATTTCTAGCCTCTTTGGAAAAATTGGTTTTCTTAGGAAAAGTATCAGATATATCTTAGACAACTCAACAGAACACATTTATGGAAGAAGGAAAGTAGAGTTGAGGTAAGAGGAGAACAAAGAAATATGTGTAGAAGGGCAGTGAAAACTGATAGGAAAAACCATTAAGCCTGCAAAAGAACTCATTTTGTAGCTCTCACACACAAGTATTATTTGGGATTTTATATTAAGCACAGATCATTGGGAATTACTTAGGTAACTAACCATTTTTTTTTCTTATATTTAAAGACCAAACTTAGATATTTTGACTGAAAGACTATCATTATAATTGTTATTGGAAAAGAACATCTTATTTCTTTTGGTAGAGCTGGATTTTAAGACAGGTCAATTTAATTTTAACAAATATGATTAAATTAAACTATTTATTTATATAAAGCTACAGAGAAGTGGGAAATTAAATTATTTAGGCTCCAAATATTCTAATAATTAAATGCACAAATTAATGGAAATTAGTTACATAATTCCATACCTTTGCTAATATAGTATGCTATACATATTTTAATGTTTCCTGGAAATTTTGGCATTTTAATTGTTAAATCCTACATGGAATTGACGCATGTTGAAAGATATTTTGTCTAAGTAATTAATCCTAGAATACAATTCCTTTAAAATCTTTATCTTTTGTTTTTTTCTTCTGTTGTATTCTGATTCTATTGCCAACAGTTTCTATATGCTTCTAAACTTCTTCTGTATATACACATATTTACATGAAGGTCTGAGATTGGCTTCATATTCCCTATAAAGAATAAAATATTTAGGTTTAATAACCAGTTATTTCTAATTTATGGTTGCTAAGTAGACATGATTATTTACTTCTGCATCTATGAACTGAATCAGGCAAGGGATGATGTTATTAAACATTTCTAAGTCTTAGTCTATAGTCACTTCTCTGGAGTAAAGGTACATATAATGAAATTCAGTTAAAAAATTTTTTGTCTTTTCAGAATTCATTGGTAATGGAATTTATATTTAATGGAATATAATTTAAAAAGAAATAAGGAAGCAAATAATTATTGTTTTCTTGTTTTGAAGATGTGTATGTGTGTGTGTGTGTGTGTGTGTGTGTGTGTGTGTGTGAGAGAGAGAGAGAGAGAGAGAGAGAGAGAGAGAGAGAGAGAGAGAGAGAGAATGTATGATACAGGGATTGAACCTAGGGACATTCTACCTCCCAGGTATACCCCTGGTCCTTTTTATTTTTTATTTTGAAAAAAGGTTTCTCTAAATTGCTGAGACTGGTCTCCAATTTGTGATCCTCCTGTCTCATTCTCCCAAGTATTAGTGTGTACCACCATGTTCAGCTTGTCTTAAATATTAGATTCAGGAGCCAGTGGTTCAGATAGTATTTGTTGTAAGCCAGTGATTATTAATCAGGGGTCTGTACTAGAATCACCACAGGGCCTTGTTTGGGGACATGCCCCCTGTGAAGTCTCGTAGAGCCTGCACTTGGTTTATTGCTCTGCTGATGATGTCTTGAAATTCTTCATTGTTGGCCACACTCCCTGTTTGGACAACACTTGCTTTAAATTCATCAAAGTGGCAATGGCAACCATGGAACCAACCATTCCTTTCCTACTTAGTTACTTCTCTGTGCCACAGGTCACTTATGCTAAAAATAATGACATGCAAAAAGAAAGACCTGGCTTCTCATAGTTCTTTTTCTTTTCGGTGTTTTCTCATCAGTTGGTAGAAGAGAGTGTTAGTATTTGCTGAACTGAAACCTTTGCATTCATTTTATGAAGTATTCTAAATCAGTATCCTGATTTTTAAAAATGCATATGCATGTATGAGCTACACAGTAGCAATTTTATCATTTCAGTGATTCCATATGAGTTAAATTGTCTTATATTTGTATTTAAAACTGGCATTGTACAATATAAAGATGAACAACAAAATTCATTCTAATAACTTAGTTTTACATTTATATAATGATATTGAATAGCATGCAAAATAAACCAGGACAAGTTGAGAGAGGGATTGTGGGAAAGGGGGAAATCTTTTTGTTTCAGTACTTTTTTTTTTATTGTAGTAATTCGTGCAATATAGCATACATCTTTGTTAAGTACAAGTTGTTAACAACATATTTGCACACAATTCTCATTTGACCCCTTCCCCAATTCCCACCCCATTCCCTCCCCTTCCCTCCCCCTCAGGTTCACTTCAGTGAGTGACCTTGATATGATTATGTAAGTACATCATGTGCCTTAGGGTGTCCCTCTGCCCCATGCATCCACTACAATTAAATCAACTTCTTTGCTTATCGAGGATCTCTCCATTTCATCTGGAGACCCTCCTATGCCCCACCTTCTCCCTAC